>JXSR01S055925.1:57934-69477 GCA_000969725.1 Ophiothrix spiculata | reverse complement strand
GGTTTATGACATATGAAGGTCTACACCAGCCTTAAAAGAATACTATATATGAAATATGAGTCATAAGGGGTGCACCATTTGATTTTCGGGGGGGGGGCATGGAAGTTGGGGTTGAGTCAATTTTTTTTTAGGCGCTGAAGGCGGCGAGATTTTTTTTTTCAGCGGCGAAGTTTTTTTTATTGCGTTTTTATGTTTTTTCTTTACCTTGAAGTAGTTGGGTAGAGGTTTTTTTCTTACTCATCTTTGGGTCAAAAAAAATTTTTGGCGGCAAGCTTTTTTTTTTCAAAAAACTTTCATGCCCCCCCTTAGAATCAAATGATGCACCCCTAAAGGGATTGAGTGGCTTGATTTTAGGACTTTGATTCAAATGTTGAAAAAACATGGAAACAAAAGAATATTAGCTGTTAAAAACCAGTAATTTGTAGTTTCTTCATTGAGACTTGTTATCAAACTGTTTAAACTAGATATTTAAGAAATAACGGAGCAGAGAATTTAGGCATAAGCTTAAGTTTTCAAGTGAATTCCATCATGTTTTGCAATTTTATTGCACAAATGTTATTAACATTCAGTAATAACAGTGATTGTGTAAAGTTTGCTTGCACTTGATGAAAAGACCGTGGGTTAAACCGAAAGACTTTGTTTAAATGGCTTCTTACAGAGGTAATACCTGGTACTGGAAACTGATATTATGGTAAGCCAAAATACCAGGAGTTGCAAGTTATATTTCCAACTTTATTCGATGATTCTTTGTTGCCATGTAAACAAACCCTAAATATTGCCCTAGCAACTGAAACCAAAGATGAATAGGAACCAATTGGTCATCAAATTGTATTTTCATCCTTGTGTCAATTGATTCCGATCAATATGTTTCCTCTTTGTAAGTACTGGTATTAAGTGGTGTGCCATAGGGCCCACCTACCCTGTAACCCGTAGTCCTATGTTGCGCCAGAGTTCTGAGGTACTGGTTATAGAGCATGTAATAGAGAATTAAGAAGGGATAATGGTTGGGAAAGTTTAAGATAACATTTGGGTTGAATTGAGTAGGATAAGTGCACTCCTACACACATTGTAATGTGATTTTGTGGTGTGGACTTGATGTGGAGGGGATTAGTAACTGGGTTGGGATGTCAGTTAACAGGGGATGAATGGACATTAGGGTGTGATGGATGGTGAGGGTAAAAGGTTACTGGAGTGTCAATGAAAAGTGCAAGTATTTCAGTAATGAGTAATGAATGTTCTTCCATTATTTGCCCTTTTGTGTTATCTGTATTAAAATTACAAGCTTATTGATTTATATCAAGTTTTAAGTGGCATTTTTGGTATCTTAATCATCTAAATTAGTTATGTTTCAAATGTTCTAAAGAGTATCAATGGAGTATCAACAGTATTCAACATTAACATTTTGTATCATTTTAGGCAACTCATGTCATTTTTCAAGCTGACATACAAAAATTTAAAATAAAAATGTGTCATTGGATGGCAAATGTCAGTCAATAGCAGTGTTTCCGCTAAGTTTTTTGAGCTTGCGCCAATTTGAGCAAGTTTGACAGAGTTTAAGAGGTGCTTGCACCAAAATCATGAGCTGGGGCTGAAAATTGGCTCAATAAAGCTAGAGAAAAATATCTTTCTCACACATTTTCAGTAACGCAATGCGCCAATTTTCACCGCTCCTGCGCCAGTGGCGCGCCATACGGCCTTAGCAGAAACACTGGTCAATAGACTCCCTTTTTTATCACTTGGTTGACACCCTGTGACCCTGTTTTTACACCCTTTACACCAAATTTTTTCCTAAGTCTCACACTTAATGACCCCATTTTTTCTGTCCTGGGTCTAATATCCCTCATTCTTGCCTTCTATACTATTCGACATGGCCAAAGCACTAATAGGTATCCTTATTTCAGTGCTTTATTTCAACTTGGAGACACAGATTTCAGCACAAACTGTATAACCAATCATCCATCTTCATACACAGATTTTGTATTGTCATAATGAATAATCACTTTTTTTGACAGAAATCCTACACTGAATGCACCTTGATTTGCTGCTGAGGTTGGCTCATACCCCTCACTTTTGAATTCCAGTCCCCCCCCCCCTTTCTGAGTTTTACTGGAGAATCAGTAACAAGAAGTCTACCTTCTTCAATCAAAATGTGGTGATCTAACCTTTGCTTACATCTAAGATCCATTGATGATCTAATAGCCATAGTATCATCTCAACAGTGCCATCTGGAATCTATACCTTGTAAATTATACCCTACCCACATCTGTAAAGTTACATCTAAAGAGGTTTTCACTTGTCTGCTTCAAGATTGCTCCATTTCCGGTAGCTACTCCATGATTCTTACCAGGATTAAAAATTGATGACAATTCAGGCGCAGAAAGGGTCAAGTTTATCACTGCATTTATGACCATAGTCACTGTGATTTTGTTGATTGATATCTCACAATGGTCTAGTTTTTCGCTATGCTTGGGCATGGTTAGTCGCGCTCTGCGGCCCTCGCCTAAATCACTGACTCAATATAGACCACTGATCAATATTGTCAATGACTATGCAACGAGACTGTGGCGCGTTAGCTCACTGACCACCACAAGCCGAGCCCGATTGAAGTGCTAGGGCATGGTGTACGCACGTATCACACAGGCCTCATTACATTCTATTTGAAATAAGAGTATGTTGTCACTGACATGCTATAAGACAAGATATAATAATTATCATTAATAGTTTGACTTTGTTATTGCAGTATAGGGATCACAAAATTTCCTTACTTCCAACCTCCACTGTCACCTTTTCGACCAAAAACTTAAGGCCAAAAAAAAAAATATTGTTGTATTGGAGTAACCCGCCTGACCCTAAAAAAAACCCTACCCTAAACATTTCAAAAAAAAGGGCAAGAAAGAAAGAGAAAGAAAAAAAAGAAGAAAAAAAACCTGCTCCTTCGAAAAAGGAAGCGTAAACACGACAACTCGACAACACAACGAGATGGATCTTGACCAAGTTCCCTTGACGGAATAAACCTGGAGTTGAATATAGCGATTCCAGGAAGTTGGTCAAGATCCATATTTTTGCCTTGACAGCTCCAAAATGGATGCCCCATGCCCAACTACAGCGTGTCGGTAACAGTGCAAAGTGGGACCAAAATTATTATTTTCTGTACTTCGGAGGGTAGATTTAACAGTAGGTGAACTTGCACAACAGTTGGTTGACAAGTTCAGTGATGACGAGCGGAGGTATGTTGTATCATCGATGAAAGGTGGTAATTTGGAAAGTGGTCCATATAAAGATGTTTACATATGGTACATACAGATCAAATACGGTTAAACCTGTTAAAAAAAAAAAAAAAAAGCCACCCGCCCTACCCTATTTGAAAATTTCTTGTTACTCCAATACAACAATTTATTTTTTTGGCCTAATGCTCCCTCCCCTCTCCATTTAAAGAAGACAAAATTTGGCATTAGAAATAATCTGTACCTGATGTGTGGGGATTTGTATTTAGAATGGTGAACATGCAGAGTTGCGCATCTTGATGTTTTTAGCTTTATAACATTGTATACCGCATTTAAGGCTGGGGTAGACCTTCAAATGGCATAAATTGTTTTTGTACTCTAACTCTCAAACTAATTATATTAACTATATAAAAGTATACATTTTAGGAGCGGATTTTTACCCTGAACATGACGATGATATCAGTTTGTGACCAAAAATGACAATTTTGGCAAAAAATGCCTGTATCTGAATTTTTTGCCCCAAAATTTCTGGAAAAGTTTGCATTTGTGAAATGTTGAACTTTTTTTGCTTTTTGGAATCTAGAAACAAATGTCTAGGAAAGTTTTTCTCAAATTTAGATTTTTTTTTCTTAGTTTTTAAAAAATGCCAAAAATAGGTCAAAAATGTAAACAAATCCCACCGCTGCCACCAAAATGGCTATTTTTGGCAATTTTTCATAAAATAAGATAAAAATCAAAAATTTGAGAAAACCTTTCCCAGACATTTGCTTCTAAATTCCAAAAAGCAAAAAAAAATCAAAATTTCACGAAAGCAAATTTTAATTAGGCTTTCCAGAAATTTTCGGGCAAAAATTATGATTTTTGGCTTTTTTTTTGCCAAAATCAACATTTTTGGTCAAAAACCGATATCACCAATATGTTCAGGGTAAAAATTCACTTCTAAAAATGTTTACTTCTATATTGACTATGCAATTAGTTTCAGAGTTAGAGTACAAAAACCATTTATGCTAGTTGAAGGTCTACCCCAGCCTTAAAGTCTACATCTCTATACAACACTACCATCCCAAATGATACATGGTAGACAGTTGGGAACGGTTTTGAAAGCTGGGAGTTAATCTAATTATTTGACTCCCAAGTTACATTATCAAGTTTTGCAATTTCTTCCTTCACTTAGATTTAGTGAGTTTTTTTCTATAATTAGTATTTTTGGTTTAAAAGTTATTTGCTGCATGTGTTTGAAAAATGCTGAGAAATTTGTAAATTACATTATCGGCAGATGGGGACGGGGAATTGAATTTCATCAAGAGATTAAACTCTTTTTACTATCGAAGATAGATTTAATAAATGAAAGCATCAATTACTCAAGATTCTTAGTCAATGAGTGTAATTCTAGCTACCTAATACGGAATAATTGGCTGTCCATTATGAGACGATCAAGTCCGTGCATTCAGTGATAAACGCAGTGGTGCCACACGTTCGAAATCATGGCACAATGTAGAAATACGCACACATCTGACACAAACTGTTTTGATTTAGAATATTGTATGATTGAATAGGTTGTACAGTTTTTCTTGATTTGATGTTAAATGTTTTAGGCAAATAAATTTGTGACTAAGAGTGAGAATAAAATATACAATTTACAATTTTGCAATCTCATAATGGATGGGCATACATTATTTTTTGTAGTGAATTGTCAGAAATAATGTACACCCATCCTTTATGAGTTGGTGTATGACGGGCAAAACAATAAATTGTATCTTTTATTCTCTAATTATGTTCAAGATGAATTTGGTTTATTTTGTTGTGTGTAATGTCAACATCTTGAGCAGACAATTTACAGGCTTACGATTTAGTAAACTCTATAGATGTAGAGTTAAAGTAAAAGTCTTTTATATGTAGGGCCTACATGCAGTTTCATCTTTCCCAAGTGCATAAGGGGGAGCTGGAAGTTCTTTGGGGGAAAAATCCCCCCCCCCCCAGGCAGAAGAAAAAAAATCCCCCCTGAACATGGAATAGGCAGAAAAACAGTATTTTCCAGGGGAAAAAAATTGCTCCCGAATGGGGCGCAAAAAAAAAATCATCCCCAAACCCAACTTCCTGCTTCCCCCTGGAAATCTAATGGTGCACCCCTAAATGTCACTTTCTTTAATACATCTCATTTCATATCTATAGAGAGATTAAGAGAATAAATTTGAAAACAAGTAGGGCTATTGAACAAAAAATAGTCCCTGGCAATGTGAAACAAATAGATAGCACCTTTGATGAGTTCAGGTTTGACAAATGACTTGAGTCTCCCATCCAAACTGTTTGCTGTAAGTTGATGCCATCAATTGATGGTCCACATATGGTGTATTCAACAGACAGATACCCTATGACCCCTAGTAAAGTACATCGGAGTGTCCATCTCAATCCGGCCAGCTGACATTGCTTGACCATCTTGTACCACACATTGTTAAATTAAATTGATAGTGAATAGCTAACAGGAGTCTTCCTCTGCTGGCTAGCTGGCTGGCTGGCATGGTAAGATTTGATGATGATTTACTTGGCTGATGGTGATGATGTACATCACATCTGATGTTGGTGTAGTTAAGCTTCAAAGTGCAACTGAATACTGCACAAAAGTTTTGTCACTGATGAACTTTTGATGGACCCAAAGTCGCATGCTTTTATAATTATATCTTTGATGAATGTCCATTATTTGATGACATGACTTATGCGAGATTGATTAAGATTGACATTCAATTGGCGACAAATTTCAAATCAAAAACTAACCATTGAAATGGATTAGATGTACGTCAGAATTTTAATATTTATCAAGTCAAGAATCTTTATATTACTGTCTTTTACTGAAATGGCATCTTCATTAGATGAGTCCGACCATGTGTACCTTAGATCCAAACTAAAAATTGAGGGTTTCAGACTAGCTTTGGAGTATAGTGTTTGGTGTGACCCTAAAGATAGCTTTATTCTTTTCTTAGTGATTATTTAACTTCCCTATGATACACCAATATTCACATGCTTTACAGTGTAATTTAAGTAGTGGTATCCAACGCAAAATGCCAAAATGTGCGTGTATAGAATTGATTTTTAGTGTGACAAATAACATCAAAGAATCTTTTTTCCCCCCAATTTTTTTTTTTGTCTTATGAATTAACATTTTGGCCATATGTGACCCGTCATATCGAAAGGTACCTTAAGGTCGGCAAAATCAAAATTGATTTTCGGTCTCATCTGAAAGCTGAGATTTTAAGCTTTAAAATGTCACCTTGATTTTGGTTATTGGATGTTTGGTTGCGAAGTTACACCCAAATTGGTAAAAGGCATCGGGCTGATTCGGAAAACTAAAGTTCTAAGAAAATCAAGTTTAAAGTTTTTGTACTTAGTAAATCTTGAATGGAGAGAGGATTTTTAGCTTGGTTTTTAAAACATTTTTCTTATGTTTTGGATGTTTAAATCTGATTAATATGATAGAATACACTTCAATGATAACCTTTCTGATGAAATGAGAAATTCGACCTTGGACGTGATTTTTGACTATGCTTAGCTTCAATGGGCCGTATCTTGTAATGTACTATGCCGGTATTAAGGTACCTTTCGATATGACGATCCACATATGTAAGTGGTAGAGTTGAAAGTTCTTTGAGTTTTTGACAATGTTCTCTCATGTCAAAATGAGTGTTTAATTGTTTCTGAATGACTTTTTTATGGTTTAGTGTCAATTTCAAATGAGTATTTCACTTGCTTTTGTGATCAAGGAAATGACATTATTGGGTGAAATCTGAAACCAATTCCTGTATAAGAAATCCAGTTAGAGGTGCTTAATATATTGGATGTTAAACATCTTCATCTTTTTGAAATGATGTGGAAATTTAATTGATCAGTCTTCATATGAAATTCAGAACATAGCTTTGATAGATTCCAAGGAAAATGTTTTCGTGTGCCATTAGAAAATAACTGCTAATGAGAAAACACAGTGAGTATGCTTTTCTTCTTTTGACCCAAGGAATAGAACTGATCCTACTGGCCCTACTGATGAATGTAGACTGAATCCACCAATCTCTGGCCCTCTATTCCAGGGGTTGCCTTTACACTTTTAAATCCACAGGACAGAAGGACCAATAAGTCTCAAAATCCACAGGTCCTTCACTAAATTTACAGGTCCTTCAGAAGGACTTTTAATTCCAAAATCAGTGACAGCCTAAAAATATGATCGGACCTAAGGACCATCTTATTACTGAACTGGTCGTTCCTTCCGAAATTCTGTCGGTCGGGACCGACGGTAAAGTCGAACCCTGCTGTTCAAAATGCAACAAGAAAATCTTTCTGAGGATTTGAGTTTGTGCAGTAGAGTAAATAGGTTAATTGTTACATGCATCTCCTTTGTCACACAAAATCACAAGGAAAGGAGTGATTGACACAAAGAGTTGTGTTCATTCAGTGTTGTTACTCAACTGCACCGGTGCAAGTTGCTAGAAGTCGATGGATTGCGCATACTGACTGATAAATCGATGGATTAACAATTACTATTAAATATAAATCATTCATCTGCCTCTATCATTGAGACCAGATCACCTTTGTTGGAAGACATATTAGAATGATTTTGAATCTGTAAACTGCATCTGTTATCATCATCATCACTCTTATTCCCGGGGAGGCTGCTTAGTACAAAAGGGGTTATGGGGACGTGCTGCAAATTCGGGTAGCAAAATCAGGCTTTCTGGTATTCCAATTGGTCCTTTTTCTTTGCAAAATGGGTATTTTGATGGGTTTTCTTTTCAAAATTTTCGTAAATTTGCGCCAAATGCCACAAATTTGGACATTACTTCTGAAAATGTTTGAAAATTTTGCTAAAATATAACGAATTTGGACAGAAAAAAGGAGATTTTTTATAAATTTGGGTCAAAATTTAAAAGATTTGGTATATGGATGGGTCAATTTTTCTTAAAAATTGGTATTTGGATGGGTGACTTTCAAAATTTCCCAGAGGCACGTCCCTACCCAAACCATATCTAAGTAGCCCCCCCCCCCCCCCCCGGACTCTTATTTTAGACAATGGCTAAGACATGCTTCTGTGCCTCGGTTGCACTCTTACTATCTCACAGCATTATGATATGTAACATTCATGTATTGACTGTGTCACATGACATGTTATTGCATCCTTACACATGCTATAATATGCCAGTATTGAGTCGTTTCAATTGTTTTTGATTCATTTAACAAATGTATATAAAAGGAGGGTTCACCACCAGGTATTTTCTGTATTTAGGATTTCTGGTTGAATCCATAACACACAGGCTCCTTATTTAATATAGATTCATTCATTGGCTTCTGTCCAATTTATCAGAATGTATTTTTCATACTTATGTAATAGGCCTATATGCAATCATTTTTCATTACATAAATCAGTTGAATGGTTGAATATAAATGTTTCATGTGATGTTTTTGTCTTAAATTGATTAGCCATTGTGTTTTTCGCGATGGATGAGGACATAGTGTGCAGTGTGATTTAAACCCACCCTTTATATTTAAACCCACCCTTTTTATGAAAACACCCTTTATACTGGAAAGCCATAACCCACCCTGTTTTTGGAAATTATTATATAACTACTTCTTGGACGAAATGCTACCCCTTGTGCGGTCGGCAAAGCAAGTAAAAAATGCTTAAGAAAAGTAAGAAGTAAGCTTATGCCGTCCTAATAACGTGCAGCAATATGACGTTTATGAAATAATCTGACGACAAAGGTTGTCATTTTTGGTTGCACCATTTGTCGTTTCATCTGTATCAAAAACTGAGTACGTCCACTTCCGAAGAGTTCTCAACATTTGTTATGTTTGTTTTCTTTTCACCGAAGACAGATCGCTACACATGCCGCCATTGATCACACAGTAATACATGCTCTGTTTTAAAGCGCGTCACACTCAAGCACGTGGAAATAATACTCGCTGGTCTTCACTCTTGGAACCAAATTACAACAGCCACTTATAACGTGAAGTAATAGCGTGAAACTAGTAGTAAAGCATAATGTTCCAGGATCGTTCATTATTGGTAAATATCCAAAATAATTATTTCGCTGCGTTGCCAGTTCATTTATACAGACAGTGACAGATACTAAGAAATTTTCAAATAGTGAAAGATACGAAGTACACGCTTCATATTATTTTTTTACGCTTTTAAGAAATACACGCGGAATACTCGCAAATCCCAATCTACTCGCTTTTTACTGATTTTGCGATTTTCCAAACCCACGCTGTGAAAAGCGTGCACTGCACACTATGGAGGACTATACATCACTTCATCAACAGTTTGGATTTTAGAATTGGGTCAATGGAAGAAGTCAGAAAATTTGAGAAGTGTGAATTTTGGAACTGCCATCTCGAATATCAGCATCTTTTGTCTTGTGGAGGGTGTTGGCTCTCTAATTTTTTTTTTTTTTTTGAGATTCTACAAAAGAAAAGTTGAATTGGAGGGGATAGTTTTGAAGCCGATAAGTGACAATTAGAGGGGCACATGTTTAGTGCACAAGAGACATAAAAATACGATAAAAAACAACAGATTGTCTCATTGTTGAGTTTGTGATTGAAAAGGCTAGTTTTGGGGCATGTAATTCAAAATTGAGTGGATATTCTTCAAAATTCAAATTTCTCTAAATACTCACCAAATGGTGAACTTAAGGCTGGGGTAGACCTTCAATTGGCATAAATGGTTTTTGTACTCTAACTCTCAAACTAATTGTATAAACTATATAAAAGTATACATTTTTAGAAGCGGATTTTTACCCTGAACATGATGATGATATTAGTTTGTGACCAAAAATGACAATTTTGGCAAAAAATGCCCAAAACCGTATTTTTTGCCCCATATTTTTCAGGAAAGCCTAACTAAAATTTGCATTTGTGAAATGGTGAACTTTTTTGCTTTTTGGAATCTAGAAACAAATGTCTAGGAACGGTTTTCTCAAATTGTTGATTTGTTTCTTAGATTTAAAAAAAATGCCAAAAATAGGTCAAAATATGTAAACAAATCCCACCGCTGCCACCAAAATGGCAATTTTTGGCCTATTTTTGGCAATTTTTCAAAAAATAAAGATAAAAATCAAAAATTTGAGAAAACCGTTCCTAGACATTTGTTTCTAAATTCCAAAAAGCAAAAAAAGTTCAAAATTTCATGAATGCAAATTTTAGTTAGGCTTTCCAGAAATTTTGGGACAAAAATGATGATTTTTGGCATTTTTTTGCCAAAATCGACATTTTGGTCAAAATTCGATATCGCCAATGTGTTCAGGGTAAAAATTCACTGCTAAAAATGTATACTTTTATATTGACTATGCAATTAGTTTGAGAGTTAGAGTACAAAAACCAACTGTGTGAAAAGGAATTGGGAGTTTTGAGGATTGCGTCTAATTTATTCACAGCCAGTGGGAAGATCTTCAAAAAGAGTTTCCACCTAAATTTGATCAAATATTCACCCTTGTTTTGACACCTATTTTTTTACCTTGAATAGGAGCATTTGCATCACCACTGATACCAGAAGTATTTAAGGCATCACCTGTGATCACAATAAATCTAATAGGAATTTGCAGTTAACATTGAACTTGTCATGGCTTTGTATTTCATAAATTGTAAATAAATCATTGCCATTTGTTCAAATCATTGCTATTTTTATAGATGACCCATGACTTACAAGTTCTAAGAGAGCAAAATAACCAGTTTTTGTAAGCCTATTTAAAATCCGAACTTAGCTAAACTGTAAAACTAATTTACTTTTATTCATCCATAAACTAGTTTAGTTCGACCAGTAAATTAAATGCTTCATTATTTGAAATTGTACTGAAAAGAGAAAATGATATATATGGCCTAAACCATGTGTTCCTATATATAAGCACAACCAATGTTGACTTGCATTGGAACCATGATTGGTACCCCAGTGGAAAACCACAGTGAAGGAAGGTTAATTTTTTTATTCAAATGCTGATAGATTTTAAAAATTACAAAACTTGTTTATCATTAATGCAAATGATAACGGACAAAACGAAATAAATGAAAATTCCGTTTAGATAGAATTGTAGATAGCATCTGCAAAAATTTGATGACATTTCTCAAATGGAATTCGGACCAGTTGAGCTAGGGCATGATTCCTTTCTCCATCTGCATTTATTCATAGTGAAAAGAATAGAAAGCACATGCCTTACACCATCCTGGTTAAGGTCTTTCAGCACAAAAGTGAATGGTTTTGTTGTTGTTGTTGTTGTTGTTGTTGTTGTTGTTGTTGTTGTTGTTGTTGTTGTTGTTGTTGTTGTTGTTGTTGTTGTTGTTGTTGTT
>JXSR01S055919.1:0-34367 GCA_000969725.1 Ophiothrix spiculata | reverse complement strand
GTAAGCGTCCTGTTATAGAACTCATCAAATACCTCTTTTGGAAGAAGCACCTTTCCATCAGGATTATTTGGATCCTCTAAAGTCATATACACGCGTTCATTAGTGTTTCTCCTTTGAAGTGACACATAAACAGGATCAGAAGCTAAACTTGGTGGAGTGGGAACATACAGTTGTCTTTGGCGCACCTGTGAAGATATCCTGTTGTGTTTGTAACACATAATACATGTTGATATGATAAATATAATGGTCAGTAAACAAGTTGCAACAGTAGAAACAGCCAAATAAAAAACAGTAGCATCAGTAGATGGACAATTATTCTGACAATTACTCGGAGGTAATACAACATTTGTCTGTTTAGGGGTTTTAGTTGCCAAATCAAAAGTCGGATTTACGATTTCTGATGTTGTTACTGAAATAGGTCCGATTGTACACGAATGCATACGATCTGGAAATATTTCGCTAGTTACCTCACAACGAAATGTTGCGCCGTCATACACCATGTCCATTTTAACTGTTACAGTTGAAAGCACTTGATCATGTTTGGTAGAATCAGACGATTGCAAATATTCATAAGTTGATAGTAAGCGCCATTTTAGATCTGGTGTTGGTGAAGACTTTGTTACAGAACAAATAAGTTCGAGCGTGTTTCCTTTAATGTAAGTAAGCTTTGAAGGACTGCTACTACATGACAGCTGTGACTGTTCTGGAAATGAATATATTTGAATTTCGATGGAATCATATGCTACAACAGATAACTGAACGCCCGATCGGCGATTTACAGTGCAAGCATATTCACCGCTATCTGAGGATATAACGTCTATAACAGTGAGAAAATATATCACCGATCCATCAGGAAACGTTCTTGTTGATATATATGTTCTGCCATATACTGGCGATGGTGATATAATTGACATAGATGTTAATAGTTCGGTTCTATCCCCAATTATTCGTAAAATTTCAACCGTATCGCCCTGTTCATATTCCAATATTTTACATTGCACTACCAAAATACCATCAACTGATACTGGTATAGTAGGAGTAGTCACTTCTACTCTAGTTTCAGCCATAACTGTTTGTAAGCTAACAATAAAAACAGCGATAAGTAAAGACAGCATAGCCATACCGATCTCCATACTGAAAGCACACCAGCTCTATGTAACACGCTTTAGAACATTGTAGAGATGTAGAATATACTTCCTTGTTAATCCACAATGAAACATCCAAATATTATTTCCGTCTCAATTATGTCGCTTGTTGATTGATAAAGATACAATGTTTGATGCCTTTCATATAATCCAGGTACATCATTTGATGCATTTCAGAATCACCATGTTACCCGCAAATAGGTAATGAACATATTATATATACAACGACATAATCACTAACATGTTCTTTGTTACTGGTCATTACAGAAATAATGGCGTCGAGAAATTTATAAGACAGCCTTCTGATGTCATTGCGGTGTAATGTCAGAATTAAAAATGAATATTCACTAACATTTCCATAATCAATTAATTATCGTGCAACCGGTAGATGGCGTACTTGTATATCTTGATTATATTGTGTTTTGCGTCGTATTTCTAACTCAATAAAACAATAGTTGTTGCTAGGTTTAATTATTCTTAGAATTGGGTGACCGCATATAAGACCAAGTAAAATAAATTACGTGTTTTTCAGATTTTTTTTTCAAAAAGAAGGTCCTTATTTTTTTTCCAAAGTTATTTATTTTTGATAACAGTTTTATTGACACACTCCGCAGACGGAAAGACCCTCTTAACTTTTTGTTATTTCCCAAATGCTTTAAACCTTTTAAAAAATGTGTGATATGTGTTTAAAAATTATCATCAAACAATTTTAGGAGCTAATTTATTGAACAAATGAGAAAAAGAGCAAAAACATATCAGAATCTTAAAAAAAAAACCACAGAGAGAGCGGGGACATAAAATCGTATGGCGTAAACGTTTGATGTTCATACCTACAATGTTAAGTCAAAACTAAAAGTAGTTGAACAGTATGTTTTGAAAATTTCAATAAAAGCAATTGTTCAATGAATTTATGAAAATATATTTTCATCACCGTAATCATATTGGTCAATTTAACATTATATGATTTTGTTCAAAAATAGATTTGTGTTAAAACAGTTTAAAAACGAAGAATTATAAGTAATATTTTCATGTGTCCTCAATTATAAAAATGTTTCTTTTTATGCGACAGAAACTGATGAAAATAGGCGGGAAAAAAACAACAAAATTTCTTGCAAATTTCTGTTGTAAAATGTGATCGCCTTGATTAATTTCAATAGGTAAAGTGTCATTTTAAAGCTTAGAGAATGCTGTTACAGATGGAATCATAAAATTTAAATTGATATTATCTGCAAAATCCCGCATTCGAGGTAAGCCATCACATATAATTTCAACTGTAATAAACATCATAAATTAAATCAATGAAAAAGTGTGCTCCTTGATAATTATCGTGTAATAGTAACGTCCATGGTATCTCAGTAAACCTTGTTATAACATGGTTGTGAATATAATATATTACATGTACTAACAAATTTAAAGCAAAAAAGTGGGAATAGAGGTTTACATTTATGATCTTAAAAGAGTAATATATAATCCACATACCACACAGAGATTGTGACACCATACTGCTTTAAGTATAAAAAAAGCCACACTGATCATGTTTTTCTCAATGTCAATGTCCTATTATAGAATTCATCAAATACCTCTTTCGGAAGAAGCACCTTTCCATCAGGATTATTTGGATCCTCTAAAGTCATGTAAACACGTTCATTAGTGTTACGTCTTTGTAATGACACATACACAGGATCTGAAGTTAGACTCGGAGTGGTTGGTATGTAGCGTTGTCGTTCTCTTACCTCTGAAGAAACTCTCTGGTACTTGCAACACATAATGCAAGTTGTGATAATGAATATTATTGTTAATGCACAAGTTACAGCCGTAGATACTGTCAAATAGAAAACTGTGTCAGACGAAGACGTGCATATAGTTTGACAATTGATCTCAGGGGTTTCAGTATATGAATTTATACCCTCTTTTGGGACTGTTGTTATTAAACTAAACTCCTGATTTACATCTCTGTGTAATGGTTTTACAGATATAGGTCCAATTTCACATGATTGCATACGAGCAGGAAACCCTTCGCTGGTTAATTCACAACGAAATATAGCATTATTGTACGCCATAGTAATTGGAATACGTGTTCTAGAAACCATATCCTGTTGTTGAGATAAAGGGGTTGATTCTAGAAATTCATATGTTGACAATAAACGCCATTTTAGATCCGGTAACGGAAAGGCATTTTCTGTAAAGCAAGTTAATTCGATTCTATCACCTTCAGTGGAAGCAATTGTTGAAGGATTGCTTGAGCAGCGTGGCTGCGACCTATCAGGAAAAGAATATATTTGAATATCAATAGATCCGTAGGCAACCTCAGTTGATCTCGTACCAGAAAGTCTACTCACTGTACATGCATATTCTCCACCATCTACCGATGAAACGTCTAAAATGGTTACGAAATATAATACTGATCCATCGGGGAATTGTCTTACAGCTAAGTACGTCCTTTCTTTGATTGACGATTCAACAACGTTCAGTTTTATTGATATCTGTTCACTCTTTCCATCAACAGCACGAATTATTTCAACTATATCGCCATTTTGAAATTCCAAGATTTTACACTGTACCACTAAAATACCCCCAACTTGTACCGATTCCGTAGGTATAGTTACCTCAATTCGCGTTTCACCTCCAGCAAAATGCACATTGATTTGTAAAACAACAAAGAATGCTAGTGAGAATACCTCCATACACTTTTTCAATCCTGGCAAAATCATCTTGACCCTTATAAAATAACACACAAAATCATTTGTAACTGCTATTCACTATATCTATCTCCAATTGACCAAGATGTAAGCTGTCGTAAAAGACTGTTCTTAACATATATCCAATTCGATGATCAAGAAAATATGTTGGATATCTGGCATACTAATTCGATGTGAAGAGAACGTACAGTATATTCAGCATGTACTTGGCACATAATGTCGTCGAGATATTACAAGCTAGCTTATTCTACATCACAATATGAATGAACATTTTTTAATTAATACATTTGAGTAACTGCATATTCATGAGAATATAAATAATGAGATGCCTGAACAATATTTGTTGATGGCGCTGTTCTGAAATCAGACGAAATTCTTATGACGTTCATTTGAAAACTTCATTCATTTTTCCTGATAATAAAATTGTTTGTACTTTTTATTATAAAAAATGAAGAAATCTTTTAATACCAAATAGTCTTGACAACTAAGTTTGACAACTGATTCATTAGTTGTGTTTGATTATTAGAAAAACACATAATAATGAACATTATATGAAAATAGATGTATATGCATGTACATAGATTTGTTTAATTAGAAAACCTAAAGTTACCAGCCTTGATTCCACTAAAATCTAGAAACTCACGGAAATGTATTAATCATGAAACAAATCAGAAAGAAATGAGTAAACTTTTAATTATTCATTCTGTGATGGTGTTAGTATTTTCTAAATCCTAAGATTGTACCCCAGGATAAATTAACCAGTTAAAAGATCAAATAATGCTACTCAGGACAAATAAATATAAATTGAGAGAGAAACAATTCAATCAAAAATGATTATTTGAGAATTACCGT
Source organism: Ophiothrix spiculata (assembly GCA_000969725.1). NCBI lineage: Eukaryota > Metazoa > Echinodermata > Ophiuroidea > Amphilepidida > Ophiotrichidae > Ophiothrix > Ophiothrix spiculata. The sequence continues at coordinate 29,671 of JXSR01S055919.1, read as the reverse complement.
TGCTGAAAGATATTCTATAAAATTTCAAAATTGTTGCACTGTTTTCACTCAATTTTCTATGCCCTTGCATCAAAATTTAGGGAACATTAACTGGTAGATTATATCATTAGAACATGTTTAATCGACACATGTAAACAAAATGTATGATTAGAAAAGTATTGGAAAGGATCTAGGTTAGGATATCTATCTATGTAATAACATGAAGTCATGCTAAGAGCAAAGTGAAAAAATGATGGTTTTAGAATTTATTTCAAAGCGAAGATTTTTTTATTAATTTCTCTCTGAAGTTGTCTAAAAGTATAAAACATATTAATCTATTCTAAACAAATAATGCTGCCGCTCTGCATGCCGGTTGACATTTGTAATTTAAACACAATTTCCCATACACAATTGATTGAATCTTATTATTAAAGTTTAGGCTGTATAGAGATAAACATTGTTTTGGTCACCTTTTTCACGTTTTTCTTAAAGTCAAAGTCCTATTATAGAATTCATCAAATACCTCTTTTGGAAGAAGCACCTTTCCATCAGGATTATTTGGATCTTCTAGAGTCATGTACACACGTTCATTAGTGTTACGTCTTTGTAATGACACATACACTGGATCTGATGTTAAACTTGGAGGGGTAGGAATGTAGCATTGTCTTTCTCTAATTTCTGAAGAAACACGTTGATATTTGCAACACATAATGCAAGTTGTGAAGATAAATATAACTGTTAATAAACAAGTTGCTGATGTTGATACTGTCAAATAGAAAATTGTATTAGACGAGGACGAGCATAAGGTTTGACAATCGGTTGGAGAGGTTACCACATCTGAACGTACACCCTCTCTCGGGTTTGATGTAATCAAAATGAAATCCTGATTGATATCGCTATGCAATGGTATCACATTTACAGGACCAATTTCACATGATTGCATACGATCAGGAAATCCTTCGCTGGTTAATTCACAACGAAATATAGCATTATTATGCACCATTGTAATTGGAATACGTGCTCTCGAAACAATATCCTGCTTTTGAGACGAAGAAGATGATTCCAGAAATTCATATGTTGACAGTAAACGCCATTTTAGATCTGGTAATGGAAATGCTGTGTTTGTAAAACAAGTTAATTCGAGAATATTACCTTCAGTCAAAACAATATTTGAAGGACTACTCGAACAGCGCGGTTGCAACTTATCAGGAAATGAATATATTTGAACATCAGTAGATCCAAATGCAATCTCTGTTTCACGTACACCAGAAAGTCTGCTCACAGTACAAGCATATTCGCCACTATCTATTGACAAAATGTCTAGAACGGTTAAAAAATATACAATTGATCCATCAGGAAAATTCCGGACGGTTAAATACGTCTTTTCCTTGATTAATGATTCCGCAACGTTCAATCTAATTGCTATCTTTTCACTCTTTCCATTATTGACCGCACGTATAATCTCTACTGTGTCGTCATTTTGATATTCCCATATCTGACATTGTACCAACAAAACACCTCCTACCGATACTGATTCCGTAGGTACAGTTACCTCAATTCTTGTTTCTCCTCCAACAAAACGAACATCAATTTGAACAATAAGGAACACTAGAGATAATATCCCACTACGATTTGCCAATACTGGTAAAATCATCTTGAACAATAACTATTCCATCCACGAAAATACACACGTATAAGCTGCTGTGATTGTAGAAATTTGTACGATTTTATATCAGCTTAGGTCCATGTTTTATATATTTTTCTCCAGTTAGTACTATCATGAAGTAAACGCGATTATATTTTCATTGTTAGCAAGACAACAAAATGTATCTGTCACGTCAGACTTATCATAAATGTAATGGCGTCGAGATATTACATAGCATGGGCGTTAGAACATTTGAATATTGACATATTCATGATAAAATGTAATAAGATGCAAGGAAGAGTTTTATGATGGCGCTGTTATAAAATCTGATGAAATTATATAAACGATAGCAAACTGTACTCTGGTATATCTTGTTCAGGTTTCCGACTTTTGTTAAAACGTGAGTTGATATCATTTATAACAATTACCATTGCAATTTTATGTATGTAATATAATTCTGCATATTATAACAACATTCATGAGATTTGAAGGAACTACAAGTAATGAGTAACATAGATGAAAATTCATGGCAGTAAATATATTTGAAAAAAACACAACCAAACACTGCATTTAAATCTACACATCAGCAAGTAAAATTGTTGATATATTATATTCAATTATGGAAGTTTAAACATTTTCACAACACAAAAGTTGTTGAAAACCGAAGAATCTCGTTTGAAAATTCCGAGATATGTTTTCAACTTTTGGGTTGTGAAGAATGTTTAAACTTCCATCATGTTATACCAACACAGATGAACTTTCATGAACATATTATACTCATGTTTACATACCAGTAATTCCACCAAAACTAAAACGACAATGCGAGACTAAACGTGACCTAAAGGTACTAACAATAAATATAAATCATTGCATTGTGAAAATTAAATTATTGCCATCAGAATGTTTTGGTAAAGATAGCTGTTTTCTACTCACTGAATCTACCTAAAGACTAACAGTTCTAACATGTCTAAATCAACTATCACACATTTTTGAAAATAATAATGATACTTTTTGTTTGTTTTGAATCCTCTCAAGTAAGTCCTTGATCCTACTAGTTTTCATAATTATGATAAATCACGGATAGTGCATTTGAATTTTCATAAATAGAATTTTCTGTACGATAATTAGAAATACCACAAATCTCAAAAAGATATTTATCCTCATAATGATAACAGTATGTAGAAAAAAACTTGGGTTAGAGACATTCTAATCACGTTTTTCTTAAAGTCAAAGTCCTATTATAAAATTCATCAAATACCTCCTTAGGAAGAAGCACCTTTCCATAAGGATTATTTGGATCCTCCAAAGTCATGTAAACCCGTTCATTTGTATTACGCCTTTGTAATGACACATAAACAGGATCTGATGCTATACTAGGAGGGGTCGGAATGTAGCGTTGTCTTTCTCCAACATGAGAAGAAATACGTTGGTATTTGCAACACATGATACAAGTTGTAACAATGAATATGATGGTCAAAAAACAAGTTGCAACCGTAGACACTGTCAGATAGAAAATTGTATCTAACGAAGATGCACAACTAGCTTTACAATCAGTCGGATGATTCGCAACACTTTGAATTCTATCTCTAGGAATAGTTGTTGTTGGTGTTAAACTGAAATCTTGTTTAATATCTTCGTGCAATGATTTCACAGATATAGGACCAATTTCACATGAATGCATGCGGTCAGGAAAATCTTCACTAGTTAATTCACAACGAAATATAGCATTGTTATGCACAATGTCAACTGCAATTCGCATGGTAGAAACTACATCCTCCTGCTGATGTGAGTAGGATGATTCTAGATATTCATATGTTGACAATAAGTGCCATTTTAGATTGGCAATGGGTATTGTTTTATATGTAGTACAAGCAAGTTCAAGTAAAGTATTTTCAGCAAGGATAATATTTGAAGGACTGCTTGAGCATTTTGGCTGAGTTTTGTCAGGAAACGAAATGATTTGAACATCGACAGAATCATACGCAATTTCTTTAGATCTACCACTAGACAAACGACTTACTGTGCAAGTGTATTCCCCACTTTCAGAAGATAAAACATCAAGTATGGTCAAAAAATATATCACCGATCCATCGGGAAATTGTCTAATCGCTAAATACGCTCTTTCCTTGATTGGAGACGACTCTACAATGTCAGACATGTATGATACTTGTTCACTCTTCCCATTAGCAGCAGTTCTTATAATTGCTACTATATCGTCATGCTGGGATTCCCATATTTGACATTGTACCACCAAAATATTCCCGATTGATATAAACTCAATAGGTTTCGTTACCTCAATCCTGGTTTCACCATTTACTGAATATATGACCGTTTTTAGAGTAAAGAAAAATACTAGTTGTAAAACCTGCATCCTATTTGCCATAACTGGTAATATACTAATATCCTTACAAAGCACGTATTACATTAGCACAAAGCCTGATTATTCCGTTTGTTATATAAATCGTCTGTGGATATCAGCAAATGTATCATTATTTACAGTTTGTTGTGAGATTATCCTGCATTCGCATTTTGTAAATCCACTTAGTTATTATTGGTTTAATTCCATAAAATCTTGTTCATAAAATATCCACAATGTACAGCTTGCCTCTTATACATCTTCTGTATACATAATGGCCGGCGTCGAGATATTAAATCTCATTCTCTTCGAACGACATTACATTATGACCTCAGAATGAATTTTGAATACTGAATATTTATGAGATGCTTTTAATGATATGCCTGATACAAAGCATCTGTTGATGGCGCTCTGTCAAAATATAACCGACACTCTTTTGATTATTAACTGAAATTATCGTGTTAAAACGTAACGTTTGTGGTGATGCTTGGCACAATATTTAACATCATAAAATTCCATTTCTTCATACATATTTTTCATAATATTGATAAATGAAGAGCTATTTTGTATCAAATTTTGATTTCATAAGTTTTAAACGTGGATTTAAAAGACGATTTGTAATACACATGTAACAAAAAATGACAAAATATGATCAGGTGAGCTTTAACTGATTATTTGAATGTATTTTACAAATATATGTGCATTCTAAAGTATGGAGGGCAAACAAATACACTGGAACTTAAATATAAAGCTTTATCATACACTAGTACCCGAGACCTCAGCTAGTTCTACAGTATTTCTAATGTAGAGGACATTTTTTTCAAAATGAAATATTGGCCTTAACTTGTTGTTTGGGGATTATGTGATTGTTTAAATATTAAGGCTACAGTCCCTAAAAACGTCTCGCTCGACTGAATATCATGTTTACTGCAAGTTTTTACCTACTTACACCTATCAGAATATTACGATTTTTGGCGTACATATTGAATAGAGTCGCTTGTTTATACATATAACTTCACTAGGGATTTCACGTCCATTATCAAGGTCAAAATGACGCCTAAAGACTACTTCGAAAAAGTTGACCCTTTTTCGCCGGAACCTCATAATTTCATGATGTTCGAACATTTCGACTGGTTTCCCAAATTTTGACAGATTGTAGGCTTGATACTTCTTATTGAATTACGAACAATATTTTTTAAATATGCTGAATTGATTTTGAATGATAATGCAGCAAACCCGCTTTGTTTTGCCCGAAAATCCGGACGTGCATTACGACTATGAGTTCACCCTGTTTGAGCTGTGAATTACCTGTTTTAAGTATCTACATTATCTACATTTTGTCTGATATACGCATTCGCATAATTTACTTACAAATTGAGCATTCCAATGAGGTAAAATTGCAATTCTTATGTAAACAAAAGAAAAATACGGCTTTCTAATGTTTATCATTTAGATTTTAGTTCACGATCTCAACGCTGCCTGCATAGCTCAACGGTAGATCCCTCGCCTCGTAATGCATGACTAGCTCCTGCCATAATCCATGGTTCGAGTCCCCGCAAAGGCAGTGGAAACTATTTATCTTTTCTTGATTAAAAAATAGTTAGGATTCAAATTTCCCTCAGCAGATGGATTCCCGTTATCCTTAAATTCATTCTGTCGTAAGCTATGTATCAAAATAAACCCGAATTACGATTTCACGCCTGTGTGAGAATGCGTTTATCGTATTACAAAACCCCACTAATATTAAATTGTCAATTATTCTTCTGATTTGTGATTGAGATCTGAAATTCCCCAAAAATACCAGATGGGTAATCGGGAAATGTGTTTTATTCCACGATCACTAATCAACAGTCTTACATGATCGAGTATAACCGTAAATGGTATTTATTTAAAGAAAACATATATAAGACTTTGTTTGTGTTTACTTGTCACCGTCATGAATCCCAGAAATTAATTCGATGTATTGATATTACCACCATGTAACCCTGATCTATTAATGCACTTTATGTTTTCACGATTGATATTTATCATCAATAAGAAATAAGAACAACAATGAGTTTAAATGTGGCGCGACCATTGAGAATTAAAAATATGTTTATATGTTTGTTTTAGACCTAGACTTATAATACAAAATGTTAATTGAAACACAACCCTTACAACACAAATATTATACACATAAATCATCTTAGCTATAATGGTCTGATTGATCATGTTTTCCTTAAAGTAAGGGTCCTATTATAGAATTCATCAAATACCTCTTTAGGCAGTAGCACCTTGCCATCAGGATTATTCGGATCCTCTAGGGTCATGTACACACGTTCATTAGTGTTTCGTCTTTGTAATGACACATAAACAGGATCCGATGTTAGACTTGGAGGAGTAGGAATATAGCATTGTCTTTCTCTAACATTGGAAGAAATACGTTGATATTTGCAACACATAATGCAAGTCGTAATAATGAATATTATTGTTAATAAACAAGTTGCAGCCGTAGATACTGTCAAATAGAAAATTGTATTAGACGACGATGAACATTCATTTTTGCAATCAGACGGATAATTTGCCACGTTAGTCCGAATTTCCCCTTTAGGGATTGTTGTTACACTAAAATCTTGATTTACATCATCATGTAATGGCTTCACAGTTATAGGACCAATGTTGCATGATCGCATTTGATCGGGAAAGCCTTCACTGGTTAATTCACAACGAAATATGGCGCCATTATGCTCCATATCAATTGTAATGTGCACTGTAGAAACTATACTCTCGCGTGAAGGTAAATTAGATGTTTGTAGGTATTCATATGTGGATAACAGGCGCCATTTTAGATCCGGTAAAGGTAATGCTTTATGAGAACTGCAAGTAAGATCCAACGAGACCCCTTCGTAAAATACAAGATTTGCAGGATTGCTCTCACAAGAAGGCTGTGACTTGTCAGGAAAAGAATAAATCTGAACCTCAGTAGAATCGTAGCCGACCTCTGATGATCGTCCATCCGCGGATAATCGACTCACTGTACAAATATATTGACCAGCATCAAATGTCATAGCGTTTAGCATTGTAAGAAAATAAATTACTGACCCATCTTGAAACGATCTTACTGCTAAATAAGCTCGTTCTTGCACCGATGATTCTACAATATTTGATCTAAATGATATTTGTTCACTTTTGCCATCAATTGTGCGTATAATCTCTACTTTGTCGCCATTTTGAATTTCCCTAATTGCGCACCGTAGAACTAAAATATCACCAACAGCTACAGAGTCCAAAGGCGTAGAAAGCTCAACCCCTGTTTCGCAATTAACTGCGTGATTCTGTATATGTACTACAAAGAGTAGTATGAGTGTTATCACATCTATTGCCGTTGCCATAATATCCAGAGTTGCTTCTCTCCATAAATTAAATCAGTATCTTTTTTCGAACAATACTATTAACATCATGTATTTCACAGATCACCTTAGCAAATCCAAACAGCTGAAAACTAAGTATATTTTAAACACTTACACAATAGTATATCCAGTATGTCTTCAACCATCGCAAGCTTATCAAATAATGATGGCGTCGAGATATCCGTGCGTATTTTATACCCTTTGCATAATGTATTCAATATTGATGCACTGAAGTCATACATAGTAATAAGCAGTATGATAATTACACATTATGTCGGTGATGGCGCTCTACCGATTATCTTTGTAACTTATGTGTCCGAAGGGTGGGTTAGGAATTCAGCGTTCGAAATTCTGGTTGTCCGGTTGTCCGGGACAACCAAATCTAGAGCCGGACAACCTAAATTAATGCTGTGGTTGTCCGGCGGACAACCATAATTTTTCAAAGTCAAATAAACACACTTCTTAGCATGTTTATTTCAAAACTAGAACCTTCGATAAAGTTGTACAATTTTTGAACATTGTTCTTCAATTCCCTGATCGCCGTAAAAAATATGACTTTTTATCAATTTGCTGTTGAAAAAATTTAGTAGTAGGTGTCTCGTAGTTGTCTGTGCGCTTGGGAGACATTTTTTTTTTGCTTGTCAGTTTTGAAAAGCTTCGTCAAAAAATTCTGGCGCCGCGCCTGACGGACAACCAAATTTCTGACGGACAACCAACAATTACAACCTGGTTGTCCGTCGGACAACCATGTTTTTTTCCTTAATTCGAACGCTGGTTAGGATTGATTGTGATCTGTAATCTGTTGAACTATTTGAAGGAAATATTGGGGTATCATATAGGGTGTCCCAGAAAAAACCTTACAATCTTTGCGTGTAATTTTCTTGGGTCTAATGGAAAGTCAGAAAGTATGTAAAGGTTGCCCATGAATTGAACTATTAAATGCCGTTTGTTTCATTTGAATCTGTAGTGTACAACAAAAGTTATGTTTTATCAAATATTTGGGTGGATTTTTGTGTGGTCCAATTATATTTACATCAAATTTGTGCAATTTTTCAGCACAGATAAAAGAGAGCATGCACATAATAATTTAACATTGTTACGGTTGAATGAGCGGACCAATGACAATAATCATTCAACTTCATTCAAGTGGAACTTACAAAAATCATGAAATTGGACCACAAAATGTTACATCCCAATATTTGACAAGGCATAACTTTTGTTGTACACTACAAATTGAAATGAAACAAACGTTATATGAAAGTTCAAATTATAGGCTATAACCTTCACATAATTTTAAACTATTTGTTAAACCCAAAATATTTCACGCAAAGATTGTAAGCTTTTTTCCGGGACAACCTGTATGCATTAAAGGGTCGTAAAGTTTTGAATGCCGGGTTGATTAATTTATCACCCATGTCAACAGGGCCGTACGAAGGCATGTAAGCCAAGGGGGGCAAACACATTTACCGTCCCGAATTTCATGTTTCGTCCCGATGTATATACAGTCAATTTTTTGTAGTGCGCGCTTAGCGCGCGAAAATTTTGCTATTTTCAGCCAAAAATCGATATAAAACCTTGATATTTGTGCTAAAATTGGCTTAATGTGACTAAAAGTTATATCGGGACAGTAAAAGTAGTAAAATATCGTCCCGATATTTTGATTTTTGTCCCGCCAGCGTCCCGATTTTCGAGCCAGGGTCGCCCCCCCCCTGCCCCCCCGCTTCGTACGGCCCTGCATGTCAAAAATTTGAGAAAATCACTCCTGATAAATAAACTTTAAAAGGGTGTCTCCGAATAATGGAAACAACATTGAGAATAAGCATCCCGAGAAACTGTCATGTTTCTTCTTGCATTTTCGAGAATATTTACAATATGACGCCATACGAACTAAGATGGTATAGGTAATTGTTTTGATATTTATTGATGGTAAAAGTTAGTTATACAAACTTACCAATTAAATTAGCCGTTTCAGCATGCGTTTTAGACCCGGGAGACCGCTTGCATACTTAAGTGGTACTCATGCTCGTCAGAGCACCTCAAAATTGAACCCTAAATGATGTAATTGTTGACATTAATTTGCACCCCTAAATGGCGTAAGTTGATGTAAATCTCACCCCAAGTTGCGTAATGGCGTGGCCGAGCGGTTATTGAGGGGAGCGTGGCCGAGCGGTTAGAGCACGGGTCTCGTAATACAGAGGTTGTTGGTTCGAGCCCCGGGCCGGGCGGTTTTTGTCTCCTTGTTTCCTTGGGCAAGAAACTTTACTCTACTTGTTCCGTGGTTCGGAAGTCACATAAAGCCGTTGGTCCCCTGTACATGCTGTACGAATAGACTCCTTCATGGGGTATGCATTTCATGTAAGTACTGTGTATCATTGATTGATTCATATAACCTATTTCTTACAAATTAGGTACTAAAGGTACAAATTTAAAGTTTTTTGTTCATTAACATGAAGTCAATACTAATTTTCTCTTGTTTTTAAATATTTTTATGCAAAACATGTACATGAGGATACTCAGCTAAGCAACAATATGTGAAAAGTGACCCTTAGTGGCAAAGGTAGAATGAATTTGCAACCCTAAATGGCGTAAATTATGCTGAAAACTACCCCTTTTTCGAAAAGTGTAGACACCACAGGTGGGTCAAAATCAGACCCTTTTACGACGTTTTTTATGATGAGCAGGAGTTGGCCTACCAATTGCCACCTGGAGCGGTCCCCCGGGGTTATGGAATAGAATTTACAAATTATTTAAAAAAAAAATACTTACAACAAATAGGACCTTCGTCACTCTCATCCAGACAGTCAAAGTTCCCATCACATAACATGGACTCATCTATCACCTGATATCCAGTCTCTGGGCATACTATCAATTCTGAAATAATAAAAATGTAGCAAACTAGTTACACACCATTTGAATTTCCTGTTTCAAGCATACATTGCATCGAAAATGAACCCCTAAATTTACTATTTGATGAAAACTTGCAAAATACGTTTAAAAGTTATTTCATCCGGGTCTTTTTGATGGCACATGGCGCATACCTCAAAGTTGAGTACCTCCCCGGGTCCATTGGTCAAGACTCCATTACTATAATTTTACGGTGTACTTCCCAACAGTGAAGAATACCGACTCCCATTTGACACTCTGGTCTAGGGGAGCAGGTGAGGATTAATATCTTGCTCAAGGACACATGTAGTGGAGATTAATGTGTAAAATGTTACTCTAAATGCACTGAAATGTTAATCTAAATTATTGTCACGAATTGTAGTCAGACGATGTAAGAAAAACCTCTCTACTACCATATTTGATCGATTGTCGCTCGTGTTATTTCAATACGTAGAAAAATGCTGCATCGAATATACTTGTTATACGGAGCGATTGTCACAAACATATTATACCAAGGGGGTGTTGCATTCCTCTCATTTTTTTTTATCCGCCAGATCTCGTATGTGGTATAAATGGAGATGGATAGGTATCAGTCCCCTCTTTCCATTTATACCAAATTCAAGGTCATCTGTTAATATATGACGTCACTATGACGTCATAATTACCAAAATGTGACAATTCGGCATTTTTACGGGAAATATCTTTAGGCAAAAGTAAAAGAAAATCGTAGGAATATTCGATTTTCACGGGGAGGGGTTGCTAAATATTGTAGAAAATTACTAGTTTCAAGTTTGAAATGAATATGCTATAAATAATGACTAAAAGGTTTATAAAATTACGGAGTTAGGCCAAATGAAGAAACAAGTTTGTTTCTGGTAACACGCGCTCGTTTCTGTTTAGTTACATATTTCCAGCATATCTTCTTTTTTTTTTGATATTTCGCATAAAAAAAAATAATTTAAAAAAACCCCACTAAATTCTGTAAAAAGCTTTCTGGAGACTTACGTAAAAACAAACGAACACCAATTCAGGTACCCGTTGAATTCTCAGCCTATCAATTAGTCAGCAATTAATTGTTCATATGTGAAAGCCAGCGAAATCGGTGAATAAAAATGGCGGAGAGCGGAAGAGTACCGATAATTTGAGCTCTTTATTTGCCGTGTTTATTTGTTGATAATAGTGATAAAGAGAGAGATTTTGAAGGATTTTGGACAAGAAAGAAATTGATGCCATGTTTGAAGATCATTACGATAGCGTCAGTCGAGATTATTTAGTTTTGACTTGCGAGAACTTACGAGCACTAGTGAGTTTAGTTGAGTCAATGCAGTTCACCGTGTACATGCATTAAATGAATACGGATGATCGCACAGCAGCAGTGGTAGTTGGTTTATTGTATTAGACGTGTTCTGAACTAAAGTTCTGGAATGTTGAATACGTCTAGTATAATATTCCGATGCCACATGTTGAATTCACATCGATTGAGGACCCAAAAGATATGGCATTGAATGAGGCCCTGGCCCCTGGACTCTGGAGATACAGGAAAATACTCATATTTAGGTAAGATTACATGGACACTCAATACCTATTACAATAACAAAGTCTACAGTTATATATAAATAATATAAAAAACCAAGAGCATTGTTTTAATGTGTTTTTCTTCCTAGGAATCCTGCATTTTTGGTAAAAAAGAAAAATAGCATATCGCATTTCGAAAAGTAAAAAAGTAAAAAATAAAATTTTGAACGGACACTGTAACCCCCCCCCCCCCCCCCCCCCGAAAGTGGTAGGGTCGAAATATTTTCGCTAAAATAAGTGCAAAGGATGAACTTAGCGGTACACCATGTCGTTTAGATATAAGACTTTTTAGCGGCAGAAAAAAATGGTATAGGGTTGATGCAACTCCCCTCTTCATCTGTTCATAGAACTAGTGTTAAATTACTTCGCTACAAATTGGGTTCATGCGTGATTTAGAATAACAAAGTAAAGTTTATCACTATAGGAGCAAATTTGTTATTATTTGAAAAAAAAGTTGAAATATGATTCAAAAACAGTATTTAAATATTAATACGCTAATAGAAAGACAGGTAAAATGTATCCTAAATTTGCGTTTCAGAAATCCTTCGTCCATAAATCTAGTAGCTTTTAGTAAATCGTGTCATACCCCGCCTGCATTGTATTCATGTGTTAAAGATAAACTCGTACCCAGTATGTGCAACAGATTATCATTCCTAGTGTCTAGTTCAAGAAAAACGCAATTTTGTTTACACATACCACTTAGAGGATTGTTACAAATTACCCAATGCCTGGACAGACGGGAACTTCAACAAACCAACTCAAGCGCCAGATATAGTTCGTCATTTTAACATTTTTAACTTCGACTTCCCAGACGATATTATCGATCGGAATAATACGCTAAAACTACAATTAGAATGATAAAAAATCAAGACAGTGACAAAAATTCCAAATGAAAATGTTTCTCATTGGAGAAAAATGAAATAGTCAGCAAATATTACCAACAGAATAAAATCCACAGTACCTGTCAAGGGCAGATCTCAGTTTATATTGAAAAGACAAAGGTAATTATGGTATTGTTTGAAAACAACGATTACCAAAGAAAGTAATGTGCTATGAATTATCAAAATTCTACAGATGAGTAATCATTGCAAAATGTGCCGTGATGCGAAATATTTCACCATCATGAACATTTTGATAAATGGTCAAACATATTACTCCATGGCAAAAATTTTTACCATGAGAAAAAATTAAAATGGACATTTTCATTCCGAATGAAAATTTAACTTAGTGTAAATGTAACGCCATGAGAAATTTTTTTAATGAAAATGACTTAGTACAAAAATGACGAAGTATATCTAGGCCTTCGTTCATGGTCGAAACAAAATAACACTCTTACACACTAACCCTCATTTGTACAAGATAATTCCAGATTAAAACCTCGCCCTGGTTCTCCCTCAGGCCTGCCAACAAACGTTATTACCAATGTATCGGTACCAAGTGGTGAAACGAAATCTAGAAGTAAATCAGATCCTGTGATTACTAGATCATTCCACTGATCTGTACTGGTACCAAAATGTAGCGTGTCACTGTAATGTAAATCAAAATCTACAAAATGAACGTAAACTCTGCTTCCCAATACTGAAGTCACGGTCCATTGGCAGTTGATTTGTACTTGAGAAGACCATGGATACGGAGAAGGATAATTCGTGGATGCCAGCTCAACGACGGCAGTATCGTCTGAATCGCAAATGATAATGTCCTGGTCTGTTCCACAATCTGTTGGGAGAAGTGAGGAGTTGGTGTTACAGTACCGTGGTGCCTTGTGAATTGAATACTATATAGAATGCAAGTCCACTTGTTTACTTTAATGAGGTATTGACGGGAGATACTTTCTAATAGCTGTGGATTAGGCCTACTGTGGATACCTTGCGCATGAAGGATGAAGGACTAAAATGAATCCGCACCCCCGAGTGCCCAAAAACGTCCTTTATTTATTCAAAAAACCCATGGACTTGGGTCAGTACTGCATAAATATGTTATTTTATTGAATGTATCATAAGTAGTCAAAACCATGTTCTCGGCTAAATTTCCTCTTGAAATTGGGAGATAATTGGTGTTATGTATAGGTTCTGTCTATGTTGCTTTAATAGAAAACATGCAAAAATTGAAAATCCGTAGTCTCATTTCAAAATGGTGGTCGAAAATCTATCTAAGAAACAGTCGCAGCAAATATGTAAAAAAACATGTTTTTCTGACTGATTTTGGCTCAGACAAGCAGCACAGATGCATTACTGCACAAAATATTAGATCCAGATGGATCTCACACCGTTTTACATAAACACTAATACATAAAGCACATATGAATGCAAGACTGACCCAAGTCCACTGTCTAAAATGATCCCCTGCAAAGTATTACAAGCACATATACTATAGAAAAATCATGTTTCATATAAGGCAGTTAGATTCATTAAAGCCAAATTGGCATGAATTAAACATCAGACATACTGTGAAGGTTTTTTTTCCTTAAAAACTATTCCAGTGGACTCACTCTTGCATTCCGATATTCAATTTTCTATAATATGTTTTGATGATGACATCTTTGATGAAAGCCCAAATTAAGAGCAGTAATAATTTCTTATTGGATTATTTGCACATTTAGGGCAGTATTTAAGAACAATGTTAAGTTAGACTTGTATTTTTGATATGTGAAAGTTTTAGTGAGCATATAAAGGGCGCAACATTTGATTTTCAGGGGGACATGGAAGTTTTTGAAAGAAAAAAACTTCGCCGCAAAGACAAAAACAGAAACAGCTTTGTCCATTTAAGAACAACAACAAAAATCATACAAATGCGATCCAAAAATCTTGCCGCTGAAGGCGGCGAAAAAAATCTCCCTGCTCTCGGCGACAAACAAATTGACCTGACTCCAACTTCCATGCCCCTCCCCCTTAAAATCAAATGGTTCGCCCTTTAGTAATCTGTATAATATGCATGTTATTAATTAATGGCCACTAAAACTTTGGAGTCTAAAATTCTGGGTTATTATGCAGTGCAAATAGTTCGAAACAATTTCCAGAGATTGTTTCAATTTTTATACACAATGACTTATGTTTATGATCTGCATATGTGTGTGATTGCAAATATGTGTATACTTTAATTAAACGACACAATACATGCGTGCGTGTAATGATATTGCATAAGTCATGTTTTTACCACCGCGAAAGTAAATCATATCTTACAATCACAATCTGCTTCGTCGCTGCCATCTGCACATTCCTTATAAAAGTTACACTCATCCCAACTGCTCGATATACACTGACCAGAGTCACATTGGAACTGATCTGGTGCACACAGCACTGAACCTATAAAAATGAGAATAGATAAGACCATTTTGTTACAAATATCCTAAAACAAGGATTTTCGACGTATATAGGCCTAATACTAGTATACCCCAGGCAAGGACACAGACATAATTAAGTACCCCAGGCTCTGTCACACATCCATCACCTCATAGATCAAAATAACGTACAAAAGTTACACAAACTGAACGTTTATCAAACGGACACGGATTAATTTAACGAACACACCCGTACGGATAACGTACTGAACGTACTTATAACGAACACATGATAATTATGAATAGAAGAGAACAATATCGGGATTTACGTTAGACATACGTCTGGCTCTATACGTTAATGTGTGACAGACGCTTTAAGAAGTAAGGAGTTCAAGATATAAACAGTATGAGGATAAGGAAAGTCAGTCAACAATATTATTACTAACTATATGACCGAGCAAATAACCGTTACCATATGGAAATATATACGTAGTTAGGCTACGGGAAATAAGGATTGCCATTACATACGAGATGCCCGAAAGTCGAAATTGTCGATTTTGCTACCCAAAATGTGGATCTATTGTAGATCCTCATTTGGCTTACCAAAAGACCAGAAGTTTTAGACATATAGATGGGAGATACCAGACTGCATATACAAACCCCCAACCACAAATATTCAATGCACAGATTGAACGCAAAGCATGAAGACTTAAAAAATGGCTCCGAAATATCTGACGTCTAAATCTATGGTTTTAGAGTAGTTTTTCTTCCCCGCACTTATTGACTTACCAGCAACACCAAACTTTCCAGACATAATGTCACGTATATAGTCCAAGAAATGAGACACCCTGGCATAGACTCCCGGAAATCCATCTTGTGCACAACCAAATCCAAAGCTTGTTATACCTACTAGATGCCACAAACCATTGATATCTTGACATACAAGAGGCCCTCCACTATCAGCCTTCGAAAGAAGGACAAGTACATTTGTAAGGACAAAAAAAAAAAGGATCAAAACGGTACTTTAATATGTGCTAAATTTAAACTTCAACTAGATATATTGTTTATGAAAAACAAAACAAAAATTAACGTTAACTGGAATTTCCATTTGCAATAAACATGATATATTCTTTTCTTAAGGGAGGAGGTGGTTACCACCAATAGGGGCTATTGCTGATTGTACAAAAACGCAAACCAAAGTGACCCTAGGCATTTTTGTGATTTGGTTTACATCTTTTGTGGTCGTTTTGTGACCCTTGTGATCTTGAAAACAAATCTGGGGTACCAACTACGTTGTGGGTATGGTAAGCCATCAAAAACTGAGGGTAGGGAGGTGGTTGCCAACTCAAAAACTTTTAAATCGCCATTTTGAAAATTGGGATGGTTATAGACCTGAAATACAGAAAATGTTAGAATTGACGGGGGTTTTCCCATTTACTAGCAAAAACCTTGATGAAAATCCAACATTTATAACTTGTATAACGAAATTGTTAAAAAAGTAGCCACTTCGAATCAATCGAAAGAGGAGACAATATCCTGTACTATTAGAGTACCAAGCCACTAAAACTTTGGGCGTGTCAGTTTCAAAACCATAGCCAATATCCCTTCAGGAATACGTGTTATAGAAAAGGGACCAGGAATACAAAGGTTTAACATGTTTAAAGTGCGTTCGAAGAAAATTATTCTGAAATCTTATATGAAAAAGAAACAAATTTCCTCTACATATTCCCATTTCTTGAAAATTGTTTGCAAAGCTTACAACAATATTAACTTAAATCCTGAAATAAAAAAGCTTTAAAATTCCCTTTTCCAGGAAAATCAAAGCAGTGACCAATTGAGAGCTGAAACATATACAGATATACTCTGAACATGATGAAATGAAAACGGGATAGGTTTTGACTAGAATTTTCAGAATAATATTATGTATGGTTATCTATATTAGACAAAGCAGAAGATGATATGATTACAAGCAATCTCTGAAAATAACTCTGAATTAATGTTATAGTATGTTTTATTTAGTTGTCGAATAAACGTTGATATGATATGTACCTGGCAGGTATCTCGGCCTTCTTGAAAAACACAGGTTATTGGGTAACCTGTTATTGCATCTGTTTTAAATCAATTCAGAGCAGCAACATCGTGTATCAACAGGACTTACCTGACAGGTATCTTTGCCTTCTTCGCCAGCACAAATCATTACATCTGTTATAACTTCAGTGCCATAGTTAAATTCAGAGCTACGACATCTTGCAGAACTTATCAACGGAATGCTGACTTGTCGCAGATGATCTACCGGAAAAGGACCACCTAAAACACCATGATTAATTTAAAACAGTTACAAAGCATAATCAAAAATCGGTTCTCTGTATTTAAATGTTGTAACCATAATTACACTCTTGAAAGTCAAGTTTCTTCTACCCTCTAATATCAGGGCAATTTTAACAAGCATTACCATGTTCTAATAACAATTACTGCAAAATCTTTATAGTAAAAAGACAATTCTGTTTGAAACTGCTGTTCGGTATTATCCACGGATATAGCTTTATTTGAAAGAGTGTAATTAAGAACATGTATAGCCAAACATAAAGCCAGTGCTGCTGGATCAAAATCAGACGTAAAAGAACATGTAGTGGACAAAAAATTGATTGCGCTGGAGCACTTAAAAGGAAATGAAAAGATTTCTCTTATCGAGTTTAAATCCAATTAGATACTTGTATACAATGGACCTCAAATGACATAATAAAGGCATGGATTATGACAAATCTGAAAAACCTTGCTCCCTTTAGGTGGTGGGGTCAACACAAAGAATCTGTGCGTGCATAAATTATCTGATGGTCTCCATTGGCGAAAACTTAAAGTAAAACAAACAAGCAATGCACATATGTATCTTATCTGTAAATAATTCTTAAGTAGGATACGTAAATTAGCGCAGAAGTTTACTCATGATTTTTGACCCACATTTTTTTTATCTATAAAAACTACCAAAATTCCTTAAAACTTCTAGTTTTAGATGGATGGTTTGGGATTGTCTTCTTATACCCACATTAATAATGGTCGATAAACATACCCACACATCTCAAAGAAATTAAATTTAAGTTTATCTTCTTTGTTTTAATTCGGCAGTTTTTGTTGTATCATCAAGTTCCTTTTAAGTCATCTAAATAAGCTTTTCAATACACACCTGCAGCATTACACGAACCCTCACCCCTGTACCTAATAATACCTTCAACAATTCTGCCCCATCCACCTGCCATGCAAGAGCTATAAGCAGTTTCCTCATCTGATTCTGAAGCCAAACAAGCTGGTCTTACATAGTCAGAGAATTCAACAGGTTCAGCCAGCTGCAGTAATGTTACATCATTAAAATGTGTGTCATTAGCGAATTCATATCTGGGATGGTCAAAAATTGCAGCAACATCCACTTCTACTTCATAAGATAGACGTTCTGATTGTTTGATAACACCAAATCTGACTGTCAGATCTTCGGGTGAGAAGAATTCTCCATCCCTAAGGATTGAATTAAAAAAATATCAGTTGGGGAAATGTCATAATTCCTTTACGGTTCGACTTTCGTAAACGAGTTCCTTCACTGTACAGTAAAGGAATTCATTCACGCTTACTTTGCTAAAATCAATTTTTGGAGCAACATATGAAAATCGAAGAACATCTTAAAGCATTTTCATATTGATTGGGACCTATTCTACAAATTTACCAAATTTCTGTCTGCGAAAATGTTTCTGTTTCTTTTTTCAAATTTGCTAAATATTTTGGCAGATAAAATGTCATAGCTAAACTTTTAGGTCCTATTCGAATATGAAAATGCTTGCTCCAAAAATTGATTAAAAGTTAACGTGAATGAATTCCTTTACTGTACAGTGAAGGAATTCCTTTTTTGAAGTCGAATCGTGAAGGGATTTCTATACGTAAAGGAATTACGTCTTTTCCCGAACTGATTATTAGTATGTCGACAAGAGTTACTTCCACATTAACAATAACATATCTAATAATGCAAAGTTATACCTCTATACTAAGTAGCTCTTACAGAGCGCTTTACAAACGTGTATTACAAAGTTCACATTAAATTATGGAGCTTTAAATTGTTAATACTGCAAAATGCATGTCTACACTGTCAAACGCATTCAAAAATTGCATGAAACTTGACACACAAAACATAAGGGTGTGATGCAGTGATTTTGAACCTAAATGTTTATTGATTATAGACAAATCAGTGGGTTTGTGACTCGACTAAACCCTGGAGGCACTTGTAAGAGTGTGCAGTCCTAATTTCACGAGAGGGCTTGGAAACAGTGGACGGACTAATATCTATGAAAATGGCGTCGGTGGAACTCTAGTGACCCTTGTGATCTTGACTTTTGTGTTAATATAAGTTTCTAAAGGAACTTAACCTACAAAAAAGGCTTTGGGGTTGAAGAATATTCATGAAATGTGACAAGAAAACAAGATATGAAATGATATGAAGTTTTCATGGTTGCCCTCCCCACTCCATGGGCAAAGCCCTCATTTAAATAAAACCATCATCTGTCTGTCAGTTTAACAATTTGCTGACCAGAATATTACCATTAATTATTTAGATAGCAAGATATATATTTGATACTTAAAAATAGGCCCTTTACACCATTAGCAATTTACACAAAGAGAGATGATCTTTTTGCAGTAATTTTTATCCAGCTATGTGATTAAATTAAATCCTTTTAGCTGGTAGTATTTTTTTCATTACCTATCTGCGTATCTACAGTATATTTTTCAACAAATTCGCACTCGAAATTGCAGACTTACATACAATGTGTAGCAGTGACAGCCCAATTTTCGGAAATTAAGGTGCAGCCACAATGATGACCTGTAACAACTTGAATGCTACCAATCCATGGCCAGGACGCTTCAGCTGTTTCTTCTCCTCCTACAATACGGGATGCAGGGTTATAGGCTGGTCTGGTGCCACATATTCCAAGATCTATAGGGTAAAATTAAAAGATCAGAGTATAAGATGACAATCTAACAAACCTATTCTTCAACATTTGTGAAGAAACTTGTTCAGTACTTCTTTGCGAGTTCAAACTCCAATGTTCACATGCTCGGTGTGTCTTAAAACGCAATGCGTCACGTGTATAAAATCACTTTTACACGTATGTCTGATAGTTAGTAAGTCATTGTGATGGAAAAGAAGAATTCAGGATGAAGAACTTCCCTAATGTGGATGACATACTAGCGAGGCACTATTATTAAAACAGAAACGCGTGAGTACAAATTTATTTAACATTCTAGCAGCCATTTAGCATCTTTGAAGTATCCTATCCAAACCACATCAAACCTACATGCGTCTTGCCTTGTATTTAATGTGCAATAAGGACATTAAAATCCAGTAGAGAGCTACATGTACGTAGCATGTGCTATGCATATATGGTTTATAGAACCAAAAACACTCAACTTAATTATGGAGAATAAAAACCTACCTGCATCATCTTCTGTACAAAATGTTGTCCCTTCATCACTGACAGGTAGGTCTTCACAAGTGACCCCAAGGTCTACCAGAGGAGGGCAAGCATCGAGAGCATCCAGACAGAAACCTCGACAAAGGCTTGTAGTGTCACCCTCATGAGGACATGTACGAAACAGAGTTGCACACAAAAAGGTGTAAGCTGAATCTGGACAATTGGTCATTAATGCATCATATTGGGTATATATTTGGCTGGCATCTGTTATACTTGAAGGAGAATCTGGATAATAAGTCTGGTCATAAGGAAGTTGATTGTGGCAGACATCTAGAGGAATCGGCTCACAATGTGCTGTAGGGGGGGGGGTAAGAGAAATAATACGTAACATAATTAGAGTTACCAATGGAAGCAGGAAGATGTAATATCTACCTATATAATATATAGCTGTTTTTAAAAGGAATATCATTCCTGTAAGTGCATATATTACTAACACGTTGGAATCGCAAAATAGACTCAAATGATGCATAAACAGTATGTGGTGTATATGTATTCACACGCATGCATCAAAACAATATATTATGATGAAATGATAAAGGTTGATATTTCATTTATAATAGTGACTTAGCGATAACACTATGCCTGAAAATTGATATTTCATTTATAATAGTGACTTAGCGATAACACTATGCGTGAAAAAAACATTCTTAATCTATTATTCTTAAAAAGGTACGAAAAAAAACTTGAACACGGTAAGTGGGTTAACATATGCAATTTAAAAACTCTCATCAGAAACCTATTGTATTCATTTAGAATCCTTTTCAGAATCAGAACCAAACACAGATAACTGGAAAATCATTGGCTGGAGTCCTGCTTTCATTCCTTTTATTATCTAAACCGTTCACAAGCTTGATAATTTAGATTGGGACAAGTAATATCAAATCAGAGGTAGTTATTCAAGTGAAAAAACTTTTTAATTGTAATCAAGTCTTTCTTAAAACCTAGGGTGTATTTCAATAAGCTCGATTTGGAGCTTGTAAATTAGCCGATTCATGTTTTTAAGTTTGACATTTTTATAGTTACGAAAGATCTTAAAGTTCCGTTTTTCATAAGCATTTGTAAAATACAAATTTCAAATTTGAATGAAAGACTACATAAACTCACGGCAAGGTAATTCATCACTGACATCAAAGCAGTTAACAATCCCATCACATATCGCATCTGAAGGCAAAATCTCGACTCCGTTATCACAGGTTCCACAACTATCAACTGTGAATAAAAATTGAAGGAGCTTTCAAATAATTTACTCATCTGAATATTATATTATTCTAAAAGTCGATCGGTAATAAAATCGAGCCATTAACAGTAGAACACAAATTAAGATTTTTGCAAAAAGTCCAAGCAAACATGACAACACCAGGTTAAAGAAATCACGTCAAAGCATGGGAAATAATTGGCAAAGGTGATTTACTGCCCGGGGCACTCAAGTCTAATGCTGCAGGCATAGCGTGACCACAGTTTTTCAAAACACCTTCTAAAGGGTGGAGGGTTCTGATGCCAAAATATACCCTTTTCCCCTATTCACCCCCTAAATCGGGTTTGAAAAGGTTCCCTATTTCTTGAGATTTGCTATTTTTGATACCCTAAACGGTGTCACCTGATACATCCTTAAGTCCTGAAAAACAACCCTAATTCACCTTTTTCTTGGTCACGCTATACCTGCAACATTATACTTGAGTTTTACTGCTTCTCGGCATAGATCTTAAACTATACCACCCTTTTGTCTTCGTTTCTCTCTCATATGTAACACGATATGACAAATGTTTAGGATCATCAAACTGGAAAGAATAAGGAGGTTCTAGCTTGACTTCATTCTTTACATTTACATTGGGCCCGTTCAAATACATAGTTTCGGTAATTTTGCGGTAATTTACGAACTGTTCAATCTCAAACAAAACAAAGAAAAAGTCAGTAGCTTTTGTTAACTAATTCTACTTGCGCTGACGCTGATACCCTAGTACAATTGTTTGGCGTCGAAGTGTAATCATGAGCTGTTCAATCTCAAACAAAACAAAGAAAAAGTCAGTAGTTTTTGTTAACTAATTCTACTTGCGCTGACGGTGATACCCTTGTACAATTGTTTGGCGCCGAAGTGTAATCATGAGGTGATTGCTATGTAAACAACAGCAGTCAACAGTAAGGCAGAATGTGCCCAAAGAATTAAAACATTCACACCTTTCATTATCTACTTGAGTTATTTTAATCTGGTATAATGATATCATCTTTCGTGACCATCACTGATGAGTAATGTTAACTCATCTTATACAAATAATATTTTTAAGTGTCTGATATTTTCAACGATATTACAAAATAAGACGAACCATGGAATTATTCCATTGAATACAACTTAGGTGAACATTTTGTCTCGTAAAAAAAATCCATTTTCTATTGTTAACTTTAAGAAAAATATAAAAAATGAATTCACAGTTAATTAAGCACAAGAATTCGCAATCGTTGGTAATTGGTTTACAAAATCGTAAATTCCCTTATCTAAATGTTTTGTAAATATGAATGGACTTGTAGAATGAAAAGGAATCACAATTTACACATATGCAAATTTTACAAAAACTGAGAAAATAATTAAACTAAGGATTTAAACAAGCCTTTTATCTCATGATATTAACTTACAATCATAATTATCAACAGTTGTCAATGTGAGAGAGAACCCAGCAGACGTTTCACTATCATCAGTTATAAATGTCAGAAACAGCGAACTGTTCCAGCATAAATCTGGTGGGGCTTGGTCTTTGGTGTACCTGAATGAAAATATTAAAATACCGCATGTCAGTGAACTGATCTTGAAGCTAAGTGACGCTGAGTGTTGCAAGAGACAAGTTGAATACGTGTATGCTGATAGTTGCATAAGATTGAAAACATACCTTATTGGTTGTTTTTCGTTAGGAGTAGTTGAAACATACAGATAATCCTCTCGTGCAAGGTGAAAATCTTTAAATTCAATAAACAAAGTGCTTCCCAAATCTGGTTGAATTGTCCACGGACAGTTGATAAGATTAGTGTAGTTTGATGGATAATTCGGTGATGTAAAAACCACGCTTGATCCTGGTTCCAATATAATCTCGAGTTCTCCACATTCTGAAAATTTGAAAATAAATTCATATTTGGGTACATATATAAAACTTGTGTTTGTTTGTTTGTTTAAGCGATGTTAGCATTTATACACAACTCTATGATGCAGTTGAGAGCTGAGACCAGTCTCGGAGCATTTGCTGGATATATTAGACACAAATATACCTGTAGCTAAGGTTTATATTATTTTTTTGAAGAAATGACAGCAATAAGAGCCATAAAAACGTAATGAGCGTGCCATAGACACATTTTTTTCTTAGTCAAATCCATATCCATACAGTTGGAAACAAAAACCTATGGTAACATTACAGCCTTATTTGTTGACGCCATAATAGCGGTTCGCTTTATTTTTGAAGAATCTTTTTTTTCTCCAATGATAACATATATTCGAACAAAGAGTTCTCGATGCACGCTTAAATATTGATTGTGGCTCGTCGGGGTTGAACGAGGTACCGTACTCAATTGCTAATTATGGGATCCTACAGAGCGTTTAAGTTGAGAGTCCAATTTCTGATACCGCTGAACCAAAGGTTCTAGGGCTTCTCCGTAATACGTACATGGTAACAATGTGAGGTAAATATGGATCCTTATCGGCTGAGTTGATGAGAGATGATGCGAATAGAATGTCTCTGGGCAGTTTGATCTAGCTGCGCATGTATGCATGAAAGTGAGGTGCGAGTTGCAGCAAATCAAGCAGGTAACCAATCCAATGTTATGTTGTGGCAACCCATCCGGGCAAGAGGCCTAAGATTCCAACTCACCACAATATGGTTGCTCGTCACTTCCATCCTGGCATTGTACTTCTTTGTCGCATATGAAGTGATCAACTGGCAAGACTTCAAGCCCATTATTGCAAAAGATAAAATCTAGGAACATATCAAAATAGATAGATAGGTGAATAACGTATGATTAAAATGAATTTAGACTCACCTACCATACTCACCAGATTTGAATTCCAGTGGGATGCCTGATTTTGTCAGGATATATTTGAAATTTTCAAATAAATTAAACACGGTCACTTCTTTAGGGTCAATGCTGCTACATCTGTATGTTAACTTCGTTTGCCGACTCAATATCTACCTTGACCGATTTCCCGGATATTTTGGTGATCTCCCACTAGTCTAATAGTTCTCGTGGCTGGTTGAATGGTATAATTGCTGGCAGTTTTAAGCACAATGAACAGATCGTGTACATATCCTATGTTATGCATATTATTTAGATATTTACAAACCTGTTACCATATTAGACATTAATCTCTCGTGTGTTCACCTCGATTTTCCTTGCTCAATCAATCCTAATTTGTGTTATTACAAGAAAAATATTTAAACCCGTGATATAAACATAAAGTACGAGAGAATCCAGCCAAGCATTAAACAGAGCGGGTGTGAACTTTCTAAAATCTATTCTTTTACTGATAGAAACACCAAATAGGACGCCACTTACGTCCAGTAGTAGAGAATTCAACCAGCATTCGCTAAGGACAGAAAACACTGAGGACGGATAAGGGTTTCTCCGAAAATATTACGGAATTATTAAATTGGTGAGTGTCGTAGATCAGTATTTACGTTATTTTGAAACATAAATCGCATTGAGGGTTTCAATAACTAAGGTAACAAACATACATGTACCATCATACCTTCTTGATCAGTGTTATTAAGATAAAGTAGAAATCCCTTCTCAGTAGCAGATCCATCAGTCTCAAATTCGAAATAAAGTGCACCGTTCACCGATGATAGCACATATGTCTGTGGCGGGTTCAAACCAGTGTAAGTCAAAAGTCTTGTTTTGTTTTGTGTCCCGATGAACAGGTAATCAAAACCTTCTTCTACATTGAAGTCAACAAATTCTACAAGAATTCTCCCTCCCTGACCACTTTGTACTGTCCAGAAGCAATTCAGATCATTCTCATAGTTATCTGGATATCCATTAGATGATATGGGAAGGAAGGAATTACTTGGTACAATGATTTCAGAATCTGGACAACCTGAAAGAAACAAAGTTGTGAAAAGAAATTTACACTGGTAAGGTTCAACTATATAATGTTTTCCCGCCTCTCTGATTATACACGTCCGTCTCACCACTCCAACTTGACCAAAGACGTGGGTAAAAGATAAATTTATATTGACAAGCTTTTGGTCATCTTTTTGGTTTTGGCCCAGATTTTCAAAGATGGGTGAACACGATTTACAAAGGGGCTCAGAGCTGTCTAACTAATAATGGATATACTTCTCAATTTTTTAATATTTCACGAGGAGTAAGGCAAGGATATTGTTTATTATCATATCTGGTAACACCTTGGCTTGGATTAAAGATTTTTTTGTCAGATCGCACCCAGCGTGTAATTCTGGAAGGACAAATATCTGACCAGTCTGCTGTCACATATGGTGTCCCACAGGGGTTTGTCCTTGGACCCCTACTCTTTCTGGTGTTTATTAATGAATGTGTGTCATCTACGACAAGGCTCTTTGCAGATGATTCACTTGTGTATCGTATCATCAAAAGTTCAGTAGACGCCAAGGCTTTACAGGAAGATCTCAACAACCTCCAAAGATGGGAAGAGATATGGGGTATGTCATTTAATCCTGATAAATGTGAAGTGCTGCGCACACTACATGGCCACACTCTTGCTCTGACATCAAATGCTAAGTATCTCGGCGTTACGATCAGCTCCGACTTGTCATGGAATGCACATGTCACCAATATCACAAAAAAGGCAAATCGTACTCTTGGTTTTTTACGCCGAAATATTGGCTCTTGTCCCAGAGAAGTAAAGACTAAATGCTATGGGACCTTTGTTCGGCCAGTCTTAGAAAACTCCTCTGCTGCATGGGCACCACACACACAGAGAAATATCCAAAGCATCGAAGCTGTACAGAGACGTGCTGCAAGATTTGTCACCAGTGACTACCGGCGCACTACCAATGTCAACACTATGCTTAGTACACTCGAATGGGAAACTTTACATCAAAGGAGGATGAGATCGCAAGTGCTTATGTTCTATAAGATTGTCACATATGTTGTTGACATTCCTGTTGTTGACTACCTTACTATCAGAAGTAATCGTAACATTGACTCTTTAAGAGGTCACAACCAGAGATATTTTCAACCTAGTGCCAGAATATTAGCTTTCCAGTACTCCTTCTTCCCATATGCCATCAAGATGTGGAACAGTCTTCGTCCTTCACTCATTGCGGCCCCATCCGCTGAAGCTTTTCGGCATGGGCTCACCAGCATCGAGCTTCCATAGATGGTGATGCAGTTTTTACTCGCACATGGCACTGTATATATTAAATATTTGTAAAGCACACTGACCACTTGCACTTTTGTTTGCCACTCATGCTGATACACAAAGTGCAGAAATACTCTTGCTGAGGGATGCACTCTACCATATGAAGATGAAGATACATTTTCTTGATATGTTGTGAACTTTAAGTCACTGTATCCGTAATTCAGATAAAATTAACGGTATAAGTGTGCCAGCTAATATTAATAATAAAATGGAATATTGTGAAATTAAGGTCAGCCAATATGCTGATGACACTATTGTTTATCTAGATGGCTCAAATGACTCTCTTAAAGAAACTATTGACATCCTGGATAAATTTGCTGCCTGCAAATCAATTTTGAGAAAAGCACTGTTTTCAGAATTGGTTGTTTAAAAACCTCACAGGTAGTCTATGAAGAACACAAAAATTTAAAATGGTCAAATGAGTCTATCATGTATCTTGGAATGTATATTTCTCATGATGTTAATGAAATGATTAAAGTTAATTTGTATATAAAGCTTGATACAATAAAATCGACCTTGCAAATGTGGAAAAGTAGACACTTGACTCTGATGGGTAAAATCACATTAATCAAGACCTTTGCATTATCAAAATTGGTATACACCTTTTCTGTTTTGCCAACTCCACCCGATTCCTTTTTCAAGGAACTGGATGAAATTTTGTATGACTTTGTTTGGAGTGGAAAACCAGATAAGATTAAAAGAAAGACCATAATTCTGGAAGGTGATGAAAATCACCCTGGATAAAAAGGTATTATGATAGGAGTGATGACATTCGGTGGAAAGTTTTGTTTAACAATGTACAGCGTCGGTGGCATGATTATTTATAAATGTCATTTCAGCGAAACAGATAGCCATTTATGGATCAAATTAGTAATAATTTTATTAGAGATGTAATTAAAAGCTGGGCTTTGCTCCACTTTAGAGAACCTGTTAATGCCGATGATATTAGAGATCAAATAATATGGTTCAACCGTGGTTTAAACATTAACAGAAAGGTTGTTACATGGAGAAGTATGCATCAATCAGGTATTGTGTATTTAAAGGATATTTTAAAAGATAATACTCTCCTATCTTTTGTAGAACTGAAATCAATATATAAGACAGACTTAAAATTGGTTTGAATATCATAAGTTGATCTCCACTATTATAACTAGATGGAAAGAAATGCTCCATGAAACATTAACACCATGGACAATACTGTGGTGGCAGAAAATATGGTTGATCTGTTATAAGAGAGAAGTTAACAGAAAAGTCAGGAATTTTGTCATGCAGAATAATGGAGAAATGGGAGAAAATTCTTTCAAGCCATGATTACAACTGGAAAGATATATTCTGTCTGGCATTAAGATGTGTGATTGATGTAAAAATTAGGAATTTTAATTTTAAAATTCTTCATACAATTATTGTCACAAATGATTTCCTGTATAAATTAGATTTGATTGAAACTGAAAGCTGTACTTTCTGTAACATTTATTTATTTATTGACATCTTTAAAGAGGGTAGCCTTATCAGTGGTCCAGCACTGCTTTCCAGTGAAAGCAGTGCTTTACATTGAAACTGAATCTCTTGAGCATATTTTTTTATCACTGTGATATTGTGGAAGATTTTTGGAACAGAGATGTATCTTGGTTAAGAACTAAGGTCGATTGTGACCTTGAGGATATAAGGTTTGAATGTCTTCTTTGGATACAGTGTCAAAAAGCCCAACCTAGCAATAAACTCTGTCATTTTACTTGGTAAGCAATTTATTTACAGATGTAGAGCACAAGCCCATAGCCAGGGATGGGGGTGCGCCCCAAATTTGACAATGTACAATAAAGGTCCACAACAATTCCCGAATACCCAAAGAGAACCTAAAGCACCAAAACATGTAAATGGAAGGCTGTTTTTACCAAAATACTAAACAAAATGCTTGAAAAACTATTGAAAACCTTTTTTTTTTGCTTGTCACTTTGTCAAAACCACTAAAATTAGTTTTGGGTCGACCAAAATGAAATTTTTTCCTCCAAAAGGTCCACTTTTTGAAAATCCGCACCCCCCTTGAAAAAATCCTGGCTAAGGCCAAATTTTATGTTTTCCTATACAATATTTAAGAAATTGAATGAAATTAAATTTAATATAGCTCAACGAAAAAACACGACTTCCCTACATTTTAATAAATGGTATGGTTTTACAATTACGTAGGCTCGTCATAAGCTTTTTTTTTCACGCTTGTTAAACACTGTTCTTGAATCTTTGTAGATGATCCCTTGAGCTAGTATAGTTGAGCGGGCACCTAATTACGTACCGTATTCAACAAGGTACATCGCCCTGGAAGGTTAATAACTAGAAACGTTTTTCGCGGCGTTTAATTCTATACTTTAGGCATTTTTTGTCATGTTGAAGCTACTTCCGGTTTCAGTTCCGGAAAATACCGACTGATGCATTTTTCATGTTTAATTTTTTCACGAACAAACTGAAGCATTACATACTGAAAAAATGACCGAATTATGTTTGTAGAACTTTATACTAAATAATTCACTAACAAGAAGCTGAAAAGATAATGTCACTTGACAAAGATTAGATTTTATTTCCATTCACTTTTTATACTTCAATCTTTTCGCCATTTTCTAAGTTCTCTATGGCAAATTTAACCAAATAAATGTCAAAATCGGTTCTGTGCAACATTTTATTTATGAAGA
>JXSR01S055915.1:5229-21422 GCA_000969725.1 Ophiothrix spiculata | reverse complement strand
TCAACTTGAGTGGTGAAATAACCTTGACCCAGTCGTTTTCAAATAAAAAAACCCAAAAAACATATTTTCCATAATTCAATAGTTAAATAATTGTGTTTTGTGCCAGATTATGACAGCAATAGATCTTTTTTACATATTAATCTTGTCAAACTACAGCAAAAGATCTACTTTTAAAAAGATTCTTTTCTGTAATAATCTGGCACAAAACATAATTTAACCATTTAATTCTGGAAAAAGGCATATTGCGGCATAAAGGCATTTGTTTATGCTGTTTTAACTTTCCTTTTATTGATAAAGAAGTAAAAAAAAAAAAGAATATTCATTATTTTGACGATTGTTAATAGTATTGCTCAGGTTATTTTCTTTTAGGATGAGCTTATTTATCCAGGTCGGAGCTCAATTTAATCAAAACGAAACATTTATGGGCAAGCTTGTATTATTCCTAATTTGCCCCCAAAGCACCATTTTTGTATCCACAAATGTTTTTGAATAATCAATAGAATCAATGTAATAGAATCGTATATGACAAATTCAATCTAGATCGACCTACATTTTTGTTACATAATGAAGTGATCAATATGTACTTGTTGCTCATCTTATACCAGGGAGATGTTAATGCAATATATTTTTGTCGTAGAGAGGGTACACAGGCTTTGTGTCATGAATTGAGGTAAACTGAATGGGTGTATGCGTAACAGTTTTTAGTAAAAATAATTACCATATTTTCAGGTGTGGTCAGTTGATTTGGTTTATAAACCATAACCTTAATAATTAATCAGGCTTTAAGTCACCATTGTTTCATTTTTTTTTTCTTTTTGAAATAATCGCATTTGAATGGCGCTATGCCTGCTACGTTGTGGAGGCATGGAAGCATATATTAGGCTGTCCAGCCCGTATAAGCCGTAAACATGGTAAATGCCAGAAACATTTTGCGCTACAGGCGAAAATACATAATAAGGTCATAATTTGACGAAATTATTTTTTCACAGATTCACAATCCTTGTGCTTACTACAAAATACTAGCAAAGTGAATCTTAGATCTAGACGGTGATGTCTTGCATCGTATATACGTTTGTTTCTGTCATTTGTAAATTTGTTGCTTGCACTAAAGGTTTGATTATTGAAATGTACTTAGCAGGCTTAAAAATCAATTTTCGTACTCCGCCCCCCCCCCCAAAAAAAAAAAATAAATAAATAAATAAACCTTTACAAAATTATTTATTTTATATGCTTTGTGTGTCTAATAATATTCCGTTTCAAGTGCAAGGTCACATACCGTATTAAAGTAAAAATGTAAGTTTTAACCTTTGAATAGCATTGTTTCAACGAAAACATGTCTAGTCATAATAAATATACTGAAAATAATCACACGTATAAGACAGCGTGAAACAAAATAAAGTTGATCTAAATTTAAGACTGTATAACAAAAGAACTACAGACATTTAAAACAATTGTCAAGCACTTTCTAAATGTGCGGAACCTTCTGCTTATTTTTTTAAAACATGAAGGAAATTGGTTATTCCAAGGATAAGTTATGCCTGTTTAAGTAAAAAATCTCAATTTACAAGCTGTCCACGGAATTGATAAGCAAACAAAATGCAAAGTATAAAGTACTAACGTTGTTTATTAACCTGTACTATTACCTTGCTTCATTTGGTCAAGATTAACACAGTTTGTAGCACTGTAATTTATGTTTACAAACTGAGTCTCAGATCTTAATGGCTCTCTCCTGCGCTTACAAGTTCTGGCTCTGCAAAACGGCAGTGAATCTCTGAAGGCCTGTTTGTTTGCAGTATCAACTTGTCAGAACTTCAGAAGGTGTCTTATGATGTACTACTTCCAGTACCAGCGACCGGCTTTACAAATTCAGTGTTGGGCACAGTGGCGTAGCCAGGTTTTCGAAAGAGGGGGGTGGGGGCACTATACAGGGGCGTTTCCAGGAATTCGTAACCCGGGGGACACAACTTAATTTTGGCGCCAATTGAACAAGTCCTAGTCACCTTACCTCACCTCACCCCAGTTATGCGACACATTGCCAAATATATCTGGACCAGGGATAGGTACAGGATATTTATCCCTTCAAGTTAACAATTGTTTCATCCATATCTGATGTAGTTCAGAGAATTGCATTTATCAAACGACAAATGATGTGGAGGGGTGTCTGAGGGGGATGTGCCCCCTCGATAGACAGAACATTTTTGCAATTTAAACGTGCAAAACACGCCATTTGGTGGATATATTTTGTCTAATTGATGCTTCAAGTTAACACTGTTTTCATTCATATCTGAGTAGTGTAGTTCAGATAATTGTATTTAGCAATCGACAAATGATATGGAGGGGGTGTCTGAGGGGGATGTGCCCCCTTGTTAGATAGAAATTTTTTGAAATTTCATAGTGCAAAACACGCCATTTGGTGGATGTATTTTGTCTAATTTATGCTTCAAATTAGCACTTTTTTATCCATATCTGAGTAGTTTAGTTCCGACAATTGCATTTAGCAAACGACAAATGATATGGAGGGGGTGTCTGAGGGGGATGTGGCCCCTCGTTAGATATAATTTTTTTGAAATTTCAAAGTGCAAATCACGCCATTTGGTGGATATATTTTGTCAAATTTATGCTTCAAGTTAACAGTTTTTTCATTCATATCTGAGTATTGTAGTTCAGAGAATTGCATTTAGCAATGGAAAAATGATATGGAGGGGGTGTCTGAGGGGGATGTGCCCCCTCAGGAAATAGAACACTTTTGAAATTTCAAAGTGCAAATCACGCCATTTGCTACATATATATCCAGATATTGACCAAAAAAGGACAATTTCAGTGCTTGGAAATTTACCAAATTGCTGCATTTTAATGCAGCAATTTTCGAATGTTACTTATTTTGACAATGATTGTAGTTTATGTCATTCTTTGATCAGGTTGATCTACCTTTTCCCCTGTCAAGTTGGCGCCCCTGAAATATGTGAAGGAAGGATCGCAGTAAATTCGGCGCACCTGAAATTTTTCTCTCGGGGGAATCATCTTGCATATGAAACTGGCTGGTGTCCCTCTCCTCAGGTTTTTTTTTCGTTCCATGTTTTTTCTATCTCTCTCTCTTTTGTTTTAACATGTTTAAACTTTTCTTTCCCGTCGTCTCATCTTTGGTTTTTTTCCTGTAACTTCTGTCTTGTCTCGCTCTTTTTATCCTTTCCTTTTTCCCGCCCAATTTCTCTCTTTCTGCATGTTCTGTCTTTTCGTTTATTTCTTTCTTTTTGCAACCCTCCTTCGTTCCCTCTTTCTTTGTTTTCCTTTTGTGTCCCTCTCTTTCTTTTCTCTTTCCTCTCCCTCTTCTTTCTTTCCATTTTGTGCTATTCCCCCCTTTCTTTTCTCTTTCCCTTCTTTCCTCTTTCTTTTACTTTCCATTTTTGCGCCCCCTCCTTTCTTCTGTCTTTTCATGTTTTTCTTTCCTTTTGGCGCAACTCCTTCTTTCCCTTGTTCCTTTTGTGCGCCCTCTTTATTTTCTCTTTCATTTTCCTCTTTCTTCTTTCCTTTTTGCGCCCCTCTCTCTTTCTTACCTCTTTCCTCTTCCTTTTCTTATTTTGCGCCCCTCCTTTCTTCTGTCTTTCTGTCTTTTCATTTCTTCTTCCCTTTTTGCACCCCTTCTTCCTTTTCTCTTTCCCTTTCCTCTTTTTCCCTTTTTGCGCCCCTCCCTTTCTCCTGTCTTTCTTTCATTTTTTTCTTTCCCTCTTTTCCCTCCTTTTCTTCTTTTTTTTCTTTCCTTTTTGCGCCCCTCCCTCCCTTTTTCTTTTCTCTTTCCTTTCTTTACTCTTTCCTTCTTTTTCTTCCCTTTTTGCGCCCTTCCTCTTTCTTTTTTCCCCTTTTCTTCTTGTTTTCCCCTGATCTCATGTATTATGTTTTTTACAGAAGAGTCTGCAAATTTAAAAGATTCTTACCAATAGTTTTAACTTTAAGATATCAGTAGTTCTATTGTTATACAGTGATGAATTTGGGTCAACTTCATTTCTACTCACGCTGTATTGGTGCAATAATTACGCCTTCCAGAGACCATCTCTCTCATTTGTTAAGTACCTTGGAGGATTAATATCTTATCACAGAATCAACAACCAACGAGTCCGTAATAACGAATAGAGACGTAAATCAAATTCTGTATCGATTATTTAAGTAATTTGTTGCTGCAAAATCAACGCTTTTGGGTAAATTGCATATCATGCCTATTCCCGCGCGATCTAAATAATGAGATGAGTTTGGACCTGACAGATAAAGAGGTCAAATCGAGCCTTCGATTGAGCAATATGAAATAAATTGGTCACATGACACTGACTTTGATGTCTTCAAGTACTCGTGCGAGACATTTTACATTAATGTATATAAATAGCAAAGTCTTTCCATGGTGTGTCAACATTTTAGTCTGGTTAGACTTCAAATACTAGTGCTACATTCCTCTGTTTAATACAAGTTATGTTTCCCTCTCCTAAACAAATGAGCTCCAAAACTTCAATATTGATTGATTTTAACAAAACTATTTATTTTGAAAGAAACTTTGGACTTTGATGGTCATATTAAAGACCTTATTTCCTTTCACAAAAGATACAATACCATTTTTCTGCCGGAGTATTTTTACCATATTTTCAGAAAGGTGTCGTCAATTGATTTGGTTTACGGACCATAACCTTAACAATTTATCAGGCTATTAGTCACCATTTTCAATTATTTTTTGTTGTTGAAATATTCACATTTATATGGCACTGGGTAGGGGTGCGCGGATGCTCCAGAGCGGATGCACCACCTAAGGTATACTTTATATATTTGAGAGGTTGCGTTTTAAATACGCTATCGCTATTTTCGACGATAACCTTATTTCTATTCAAATGCAAATGAGCAGCTGCTAGAATAACGTCAGCGGAAGCCTTATTGAATTAAATTTCAATTCGAGCTGTACGTTAAACACCTCAAATATGTGACCCGTCATATCGAAAGGTACCCTAAGGTCGGCAAAATCAAAATCTGAAAGCTGAGATTGGTAAAAGGAATCGGGGTGATTCGGAAAACTATAGTTCTGAGAAAATCGAGTTTAAAGTTTTTGTAGTTAGTAAATCTTGAATAGAGAGAGGATTTTTAGCTTGGTTTTTAATACATTTTTCTTATGTTTTGGATGTTGGAACCTGATTAATATGATAGAATACACTTCAATGATAACCTTTCTGATGAAATTAGAAATTCGACCTTGGACGTGATTTTTGACTATGCTTAACTTCAATGGCCCGTATCTCGTAATGTACTATGCCGGTATTAAGGTACCTTTTGATATGACGATCCACATATATGTGTCTCGTGTTGTTTTATTCACACAAATTATGCCATTTAGACATCAAGGTATGTTAAAACAAAGTCTAATCTATAATTAAAGCCATATAGAACAACAGTGTGACATTGTACAATCCCAGAATTTCTAGCTTAATTTGGGTTATTTGGCCAACACTATTCGCTGCTTGAGTGGTTCCCATTGATTTATGTGTATTTGGATTAGCGTGTCTACTGGCAGTTGCGATTTCATTAGGGCTGACCTTATCCTTAAAAATAGCGTTCATTGATCCGATCAATGAAGAAATAACGTGGAGATGACTAGATTTCTCGTTAAGATAACGTATAGAATGCTAAATGGATAAGGTGACATTGCTTTGAATTCTGGCAGGATAGACTTATTCAAACAAACAGTACAAATTTACAAACAAACAAACAAACAAACACAAACTAACTAACTAACTTAAAAACTAATGAACTGATGTAAAAAGCAACTAATAAATAAATAAACCAAATAAACACATAAATAAATAAATAAAATAAATAAATAAGTAAACAAACCATCCAGGATTCGAACCTGGGACCTTGGCGTTACCAGCGCCACGCACTACCAACTGAGCTAATGAGTCAGATGGGGAAAATAGGTCGGTTTTATATCTATAGGCCTTCAGTTCTAACCTCTAACTACACTGACATGATTTAACATAACAGAATACCGATAAGCAAAGACAGGACTAGTCAGGTATAATGAGATACAATGCAAAGCCAGCGCGAGCTGGCAGTGTGTTATGTTTTATGAATCGTCGTTGTCTTGAGGGGGTTGATCCCATTCGGTGTTCAATTTTACACTTTACTAAATTACCTATCAGATCTGACCAAAAGCAACATACGTTTCCAGATAGTTTCCTTATAAACGCCTTGTGAGATATGGCTGAATAAGGCTGAATAAAGTGTTTGTGCGGAATGGCTAGTGTATATGTATTACAATGCATTGAAGCTAATTGAATTGACTATACAGTGCATTTAAATAAGATTTTGGCTATTACATGTCCTTGTACCAAGTGTTATTATTCATGAACTAAAGAAAAATCAGTGGATTTGAAAAGAAATGGTGGTGATTATGAAAAGAAATTGTGGATGAAATCGTATAAATTGGTATCTGTAGAATGGATTCCAATTGACTTTTAAGAAATATTTAATCACACTATAACTCAGTATAGAAGCAAATTCTCTTTCATTATAAGTTTTGGTTATTTAGAGGTATAAAGCACCCCTTCATATATAAATAGGTCAAATTATTGAATTACATACAGTTATAAAGATATCATGAAATCAAATATGGTACCATTTTTGCACGAAATTCTATATTTACACCCAACATGACATTTGTTTTACCCCGTATAGCGACTTTTTGTGGTTTGTCGATCCATACAACATACAACCATAGCTTTACAATGATATATAATTTACTGGGACTTTAACACAGGGAAAGAAATGCTATGCGTTAAAAAAAAAAGTATATGCAAATTACACTTTCCTTTAGTATGTAACACAGATTCGTCCCACCTCTTTCTAATTATGGTTACCATAATTATTTTTTCACAGCAATATATAGGCGGCTCTGAAATACAAAATGGCCCATAAAATCAAACCGGTTTGACTTGTTGAGCTGGCATAATTTGCAACTTAGTTAGACCTATTTAGCTGTCATCTTTCATATGATATTGAAAACTAAATTTTTTAAAATCGGATCAAGCTCCTTTAAGGTGTCAAATTGTTCGTCTTGGACCAGAGATCAAAAGTGTCAATGGTGACCCATTGACATGAAAATAAAATATTGATAGAGACTCATAGACATCAAAACCCTAGAATATTAAAGGATGTAGGTTGTGTATACGAATTCCGTGTATACATAGTATGGCGGCGCGGCGACCTACAATTCAGCTACCCTTCTTCTGTCCAGAGATACAGATCTTTGGAAATAGCGCCATCACATTCGCATCCTCACAGAAGCAGAGAGCAATTTTCCACGTATTGGTCAGTTGCTATCTGTAACACAGATTCGTCCCACCTCTATCTATCTATCTTTCTATCTATAAACTAGTATCAATCTATCTTTCTCTCTATCTATATATCTATATATCTATCTATCTATCTATCTATCTATCTACCTATCTATCTATCCATCTATCTATCATCTATCTATCTATCTATCTACTTATCTCTCTCTCTCTCTCTCTCTCTCTCTATCTCTCTGTCTGTCTGTCTATTTGTCAGTCTGTCTGTCTGTCTGTCTGTCTATTTGTCTGTATTGGTGTTCATCCGTCTGTCTGTCTGTCTGTCTATCTATTTATGTATTATATTTATCTATTTATCTCTCTATCTATGTTTCTGTCTGTCTGTTAGTCTGTTTGTCTTGGCTGCGAATCTTTAATTTTCAACCGATTTAAACAGTAATCTCGTCAGAAGTGTTTTGTAATTTTTGACGTATCAGAAAAAGTTGTAGCATTACCAGCTTTGAATGATTACAAAATATGAATGTCTTAAAATAAGCAATAGCTACAGGTTTGGCAATATTTAAACAACCAAAATAAACCACAACTATCTTCATTTTCTTAGAATAATATGATATTATTTTAAATAAAACAAAACACATGTTATAAAAACAAACATATGGTATTCATTTCGCTCAGAAGAAAACAAACAATAGATCAGCATACTTCCAGCGTCACTTAAAACAATAGTTTTAATTTAATGGGACTGGCCTAGAATCTTCCCGTTACTTTTCTACTCACATATTTTTACAAGAATTGATAGAGTATGTTCATAGTAATATAGCCGATCAGAATTTTGTGGAATATTGGAAGAATTGCAATTCTTTAATACTTTTTTTCTCCAGAGAAAATGGCTTGAAAACAGTGTTTGCGTGTTTGCAATTTTTAATCTAATAAATAATTTGTTTCTACGCTTGTGATTGTCAAACATATTATTTTTGACTGATTTGTTTCTCTTCTAATATACATGTAAATCAAAGCTTTCAACATTGTTTTATGTATGTAGTAAATTCATCCCAGGTACAAGTTTAAGACTTTAAAACACTTAAGCCAGTTCTAATGTTCTATCCGTGCATAACAATGCAGTTTGTAATCCGTAGTAAAATATTTTGTTAACCCATACTTCTTCTATTCACTGGAGTCAATAAGTATAGATAATCCCCACTTAAGAAATTGCAATCCTTAACAATTTTTTTGTGTTTATACGATAAAAAGCACAATTAAGTGCCAGACGTTTTTGCTTTCGTCGAAGACAATAGCCTATCATATACTTTGATTGACAGGCCCCTTTTGTGCGGTGAGATTAATTCGATACTTTTTTGGTCATTTACAATGTTTTTTTTAATTTAAATCCTTTGTTCGTTAAGAGATAACTTACGACAAACTTGAACAGGCTAACTGTATACAGTCACACTACCATTACAAGATGATATATTTAAATTAACTATTTCTAATATTGTTTTATTTTTTTATTTAAGCAAGTCATTTTATACCGGCGCCATTTACATGATGCTAGAGGATGTTTAATGAAAATGTCCTTGATATCTTAACCTTGAACAAATCATGTTATCATAACATTTAAGTTCCCTAAGGTTGATACGAGTATTAGTTGCATGATTCTTCTTTCAACGTTTATCTCCATCTTGGAAGAAACCTTAATGATAGAATGTAGTCGATGAGGATCTTAAATGGAAATAGAAATCAATATTGTAAAAGGGTCCTTTTTAGAATCGTGGTTCAAGCGAAATAACTTACGATGAATTGTTGTAATCTCTTTTTATAACTATAATTCGATATTTTGATAGCATTAGGAGACAAACGCAATTAACCTTAAGTAAGTCCCTCAGCATATTTCTTCACCGCAAGGTCATTCGCCCTACCCTTCAATTTTGCTATTACAAAGGTGTTTAAACATAAACAAAGCCCATCTATTGGTTAAGATTTAATGTCATCTAATGTTGACACAGGTTTAAAATTACTTTCCTGGTAATTCACCTAGCACCAGGCACTTAATCACACAGGGTATCGTCATATTTTTTTAAATATGCAATACTTTGAGGAGCCTTTGCTCAAATGATTTTGACCAGAGTCCAGAGGAATAGTTTTCATAAAACGAATCCCATTGCACTAAGTATCAATAACATTCGGTTTGTGACACCTTTCACTGACTAAACTGACAAAGAGAGTGAAGTAACAGATCAAATGATAAAATCAAAAAAAGATATTATCTGCAAAGTTCCCCCTTTCGGGGTGAACCATCACAAATGACTTTGTAATAATTCAGGTCCAAACTCATCTCATCATTAAATGAAGCAAACTCCCGTAGAAATAAGCATGCGTCAAAGGTGTTGATTTTGCATCCACAATCTTATTTAAGTAATCAATACTAAATTTGATTTGGGCCTCTTACTGTCGGGCTGTTATTTCTGTGATACGATACTTAATCCTCTAGGGTACTTGATTTGATCAGAAGGAATCTCTAGAGGATATAATTACTGCACCGTTGTATAATAGTTTTGATCGTTGATTAGTTATGACTACACCCGTTTTCTTTCAAACAATACTGTCCCAATGAAAAGCAATAATGTTTCAGACTTAAAGCTGAAGTTATAGACGTTAAACACAAACTAAGTCTTACAACATCCCTACATGTTATATTTTGATAAGTTGAGATTATTTTTTGACTACGTCGTAAAGGAACGAATGCTATCGAATGGTCACGGCAACAGTAACGTGACTTGTGTTTGTGCGGGTGCAAGGTTGTTTGATTAAAATCACGTTGATTTAAATCACCCATTTAAATCGCGATTTAAATCACTTGGATTTTTTTTCTTTTAAAATCACTGATTTAAATCATTTTTCATAAAAATGTGTCTTTTTGTCTGTTTTTCTTCTTTTTTTTTTTACTGTTTTTTTTCCAATTTCTCTACTAGCACTTTCTTTTTTTTTTCAATTGAATCATTTCAATTTCTCTACTAGCACTTTCGAAACAGTTTAAAAGAATTTGCACCCCCTGAAGGATGATTTGAAATAATTTTCAATTAATCTTCATTAGATGCAAGAACACAATTATATACATACATTTTAGAGGTTGTCACAATTTCGTTGATAATATTTGAATTATTACCAACGAAATTGTGACGACCTCTAAACGTATAAAGACTGCTACAAACGATCATGGAAACGTCAAAGAACTGAGGGTTGCGGTGGCCAACGAGATCTCAACGATATCAAACCTTGTTCTATGTCATTCCAAAATTTTAAAACTTGTAACTGAAAGCGACCGATGGTATCGTTAAACGACATCCTGCGTAGGTTAGAGGCGTGTGCCAACGTGAACTGACTTTAACTAACGAGGACCAGCGTAAAAATTCAAAACTGCAATTCACAGGTCTTCGTTGCTTGTCGTTACCCCCAATACGTCGTAATGTAAACACACCTTTAACCTTCAACAAAGACTTACAAACCTTGATTTCAAAATACATGTATGTGAATTCCCTTAAGTTGATGTTTGAAATTGCCCTTGATTATTTAACCTTGAACACGGACTTAAATACACACCATGAGTTCAAAATACATGTATGTTGATTCCCCTTAGTTGCAGCGAATATTTATTACATACTTTTTTTCTGTTTATATTTTCATCTGTAGTAAAACTAAATATGGTAGGAGGCAATCCATAAAGAAAATGTGAAAACCGATATTACAAAGGGAATTTTATCGTAAATATTTTGGTATGATGCTAAGTGTCTCAGCAATGCATTGTCGCATCCTCTAGGTTTAATAAAAAGTAAAACATATTTTGATAGCATTAGATAATAATTTTGATTTCACTAAAATCAAACAACGCTATTATCGTCACCGCATGGTCATTGACTCTCAAAGTAAGCCATTATAAAGGTGTTCACTCAAGTTCTTGTATAAGGTACAGTAAGAATTTCGATTTTTTTTTGCTAAGATGATACATTGTCAGCCATTGGTTAAATCGGTGCATGATACTGGCCTTTTTGTCATCGAGATGTTTAAAGCTAAATAACCTGAATTGCACCAATTTAGAATATTTTTATGATGCTAAGTGTCTCAGCTATCAGGTATTATTGCAACCCTTTTAGATATTTCTTTGATAAGGGTCAGCAAATTATTGCGCAAATTGTGACACATAACAGCAAAAGGTACCTTGAATCGGAGCTACAAGTGTCTACTTAACAAATTGTTAAGAACCAATTAATAATCACTATTTAAAGAGACAATAATACATTAAAGACATCATTAAGTTTCCTGGGTGAATAAACAATGAAACAAAGGCAACAGGTGCTTTAGTTTATTGCCCTCTATTAAAGATATTGATTATTGTTTAGTTTTTAGAGTTTATTAATTAGACACTTGTAGATCAGACTTAAGGTACCTTTTGCTGTAACACGTCATAATTAGACAATATACGGAAATATCGAGAGAAGGTGGCAAAGTGATATACCTAGGTACTTACCTAATGCAAATCTACAAATAATGAATATAAAGGATTATGTTCGTTGAGACATGCTGAACAAAACCATTATTTTTGGTCATTTTTTCCCATACAGGCCTTGCATGTGTCGTTGAATACCGTCAATATGGCGGATTACTCAAATGCATTCAATAGAAGTGTAACCATTACCACCCACTTCATCCCATCAATAAAAATGC
The DNA here is from genome assembly GCA_000969725.1 of Ophiothrix spiculata. NCBI lineage: Eukaryota > Metazoa > Echinodermata > Ophiuroidea > Amphilepidida > Ophiotrichidae > Ophiothrix > Ophiothrix spiculata. The sequence continues at coordinate 9,384 of JXSR01S055915.1, read as the reverse complement.
ACCATTATCAGTAGGTTAATTACAATATCTTGGTGAATGGACTGCGGTGCGCTATGTTTACGGGAAAGGTCATCAGTTCAAATCCTTTGTTTGGTACCAATCGATAAAAGCATGCAAGGCCTGTATAGCTAGCTACTTTTAAAAACATACAATTTCTGCCAAATACAAAGGTTTTCTACTGAATGCTTGAAAAGACTTCTTACAAATCCAAACACACAAGCAGCAGACAGACAAATATTCTGTTTTGATATGTCTGGATCTGAATTAGTTTGTCGGTAGAACACCCTATCGGCAACATCACCAACTTCTAAACATCTTTAGTGATGTCAAGTCCTAAATTTCAACGGATCGGGGTTGCAACAAGTTTCTACACCAAACTTTAAACTTCAACAATTCTCCATGTTTATATTTCTCATCAAATAAAAGACTGTAAAATATTCGAAATAATACTAAGTGCTTTTGTCATTGATTGTTTCTACGCAACAAGATAACACTCTCGGGAAGATTTTTTTTTACTCAGCTGAATACCTGACAGTAAAAGGTCAACGTCTTCCTTTAAGAATGGGTATTAGTAAGGAAACATATTGGTAATACAAACAAAACAGGTGCTTTGTAATTATCAAGTTTCCATTTCAATGACATCTACCAATGGCAATATTCTCTAAGAGTCTCTTGAAACATAGAAGAGGTCAATTGCCGATTATATAAAGAGATTCGAATCACAACAGCTGAGGGCGGATTGGAATCTTAATGTATATAAATATCACGTTCAAATGTGTTTATTTTAGTGTATCGATGGACAATGAATATTAACTGGACAGGATATAGCTTTTGGGACCCTCGATACCATCTGTACATACGTTTATTATACGCAAAACACTGAATGCACATCGAATATCTTTTGAGTGTATGACCGGTCATTCGCTTGTATCTGATTCTAGGCAATGTAACATGTTGTAGGGTTGTCTTGGTCATTCTATATTCTACATACTAGTATTCGAAATGAACCTCTGTTACAGTACTTTTGCTATTGTTATCATTTAACCCTCGTCTAACCAAGCCTTTTCTGTAACATGTCTATTGTCTATGAACTTGGTTTTGCTATCAATAGATAGGTATGGTCCTCTCCTATCCAACGATTTTCAGATTACATAAATCGGCCAAGGCGTTACGTAAACAACGGAATTGCATTGGTTTTTTTTACAAATAAAGAACGGAAATGTTAATTCTAACATGGCCTGCAAGTTTCAGCCTCATAGCCTGCATATTTTTGGTTAACCCTAATGCTGATTTAAAGTTGTCAAAAATGTCTCCGGGTTGCGAAAACCCCCTTCACCCCAACTTTGACTTTTAGTCAGGCAGTTTTGAGTTTTAAAAAGATTCACCTATTTGTGTTCTCCCAGTCCAGGGCATCCTAAGCGTACATACACAAACAGGTTCCAGAACTTGACATTCCTTCAGTTATCGCTTTAATTATGTGTGTATATTTGTAGGTTTGTAGCTGGTTGTCTCTGGAGCAAGTATGACATTAGGCGTTAGAGGACAATTAGGCAACAACGTTGTGCGACCGGCTGTAACCTTGCCACAGCCTTGAATTTCCAATATGGGGACCGTAGGCTTGATAATGCACCTTTACATATTTTCAAAACATGTAATGCATATTATTAAATAATCTTGATGTGATCAAGCAAGCCTACGTAGCAGTCGCCATCATAAAAAAAGGCTTTGGTAGTTATGGCCTAATTGTGCTCCAACTCTTTATTCATCCATATGGGAATTTACCTGGAATCCTGAATTGATTTTATACTATTAACTGTAGTAAGTTTGAAGGATGTGTCTTAAATCTCATGAATATTCATATCAATAAAATTACTTGTATTTTTCGCATGTAAAAAACGTATTGACTTTTGTGCGGTCTAAACACTGCCTGTCACTTCGTACTGAATTCTCGGAACTACAGGTCGAATACCTTTACACGGCGATATGAAAAACTGTAAACTAGAAAACTTTAATTGGCATTTTTATAAATTTTAAGTGTACGAAAACAAATGTTGTCAGATTTGGAATGACAGTTTCGACATAATGCCATTAAAGGTGCAACAGGCGTGATTGACAAATCGGACATGTAGAATTCACTTTACTGCCCAGTTATTTTAAGTTCTGTATATCCAAGGACGAATATGTTTGTATTTTAAGACCAGAATGGGCAAAAGATTGACACTCAAGGTCCGAGAGACGTAGTAAAAACGTGTACTTAATAATGATAAGTGAACGAGTGAAGGTTATTATGTAAAAATACCAGGTAAAAGTATATAAAATGATGAATCTGACGAGGTATAATATGTTTAAAAGTTAGCTTAGATTTGGTTAAATTGAAATATTGCTTATTTCATTTGGTTAACGACAACAATAAATCAAAGTAATATATACAAGTGTACATTTTGTTTTCAGAAAAAAAAAGTTAAAACATGTATTTCCAAAATAAAGAATAAAACATTGAAAACAACAAATGATAATATTAATAGTCATAATTAATTAAAAGTTATTTGAATATACAAACACTTTCATTCCTGCTACACCGGAAAGCGCCCTTGATGGTGACACAAGTATTAATATATTTTATATACTGTAATGATTATTGTAACATTCCGCCCGCTTATTCTCAGCATACTTGGCGGACATTTACATTTCATTGACCTTTTGCTCACTGAAGTGAAACATGGGCAAAATATTGATGAGAACTGCATCTATGAATATTCTTCCAATTCAAAACTCAAATTTGGACAATATATATTACTCTGAAATGTTAACTCAAACAGTTTTTTATCAACAGATTCTAAACGTCATGTTCAAATTGCACTTGGGTACCGGGTTTGGATCAGTGTTGACACTATTTTCAACTTTACAAAACGATAGCAGATTATAAGGATGTTAATAGAATAATTTTGAAATTACATAAAATATTGCATATAGTATTATATCATGTGTGTCAAGTTTGAAGTGTAACAATAAGTAATGGTATTATTGTTTTTCCCTGACATTCTCATAGGCGTTCCTCTAAGTAGGCTAATTTTTGACAATAACTTATTTTTTGAATCGCTTTACACAGTCAAACAAATTAACATATTTATGAAAAAGAAAAATGGAAAGCATGGAATATTATATAGGAACTCGTGTGGTCTAGTGGAATAGAGCAGGACTCCAAATCAGTAGGTCGTGAGTTCGAGCCCCGCTACGGCCAACGGGTTATGCCCTTGGGCAAGGCATTTAATCCTCATTGCTTCGTCTACCCGAGCGTTATTAGGAAGCTGCTATGGGAAACATTACAATCTTAGTGCAGATACGGTGCGCGCTTGGCTAGCGACTCCTAGGTGAATGCGAAATGATTGTGACGGTTTCCTGACGGCAGCGTAATAATAGGCATCAGCGCTTTGAAACAGTTGTATAAGGGGCTCTTCAAATGGTGTGTATTATTATTATTATTATTATTATTATTATATATCATTTTAAAGCTGAGAATATGAAGACATCAAATGTTATACTCTCATTTTTGAAAAGCGCGACTTTCCTCTCATTTTGCCGGATCACTCTATATTTGGAATGCATAGCATGGAAGAAGGTAATATGCAAATCTTTTTCATCGAGTTTTTGGCATATAACGAAGGGAAATGACAATTCTAACATGCCCTGCAAGTTTTTGCCTCATAACATGCATATTTTTTTTTTCAAAATGGCGATTTAAAATTGTCAAAAATGTCACCGGGTTGCAACAACCCCCACTTACACCCGACTTTGGCGGCTTACCCTAACCCCGCCTTAGGTGGTACCGCCCTAATTTTTCATCAAAATGACTGCAAAAGTTGTAAAAGAGATTACCCAAAAGCCCAGGGTCAGTTTCTTTTGCGTTTTTATGCTACGGGGAAAAAACCTTAGGGGAATTGCAACCCCCCCCCCCCTTGGTTAGACAAGGGTTAATGAAATAATTTAAGGGTTTTGTTGTGTTGGACCTCATCATTTCATCACGAATTTGTTCTTGTTTACACGGAAAAGGTAAAGGGGAGGCAGGTTTTAAGTAGTACTGCCGAGGAGCTGAAAGTTACCCTTACCAGCCCCAAATTTGGCTGGGTTTCCCACTGGTGTCTTAACACCTTTGGG
>JXSR01S055914.1:108522-123050 GCA_000969725.1 Ophiothrix spiculata | reverse complement strand
AAGAGCTGGCATTTACTGCTGGTTTGGGCTGGACGGTCACATATGCTCCTTGATATTTTCCATAAATACACAAGGACTGTTTACAGACAAGTTGGCAAGAATCCAATGGTCCCTAGAGAGGCTTGAATACTTTGATATGCAGAATTTTATTCAATTCCCGTAGTAGAATTTTATTCAAATTTTTTAGTTGGTTTAAAAAACGAAAGAGCTTCAAGTGTGCTTAAACAATATATGATTTATGGAGTTGATTTGAAACAAAGGTAAAGTGGTATTGGTTTCAGAAACTGATATCAGATGCAAGATATTTTTAAAGATAGTGTGTTTTTTTCATCACAAATGGGATGAATCAAGTCAAATTTACCATTTAGTAGTAGTCAAGTTAGCTCAAACGGCAAGACACTTGCTTACAGTGTGGAAGATCCGGAGTTTGAACCCCTGCGGTGCCAAAAGTTGAGTGTGCTTGAAATTCCCTCATACAAAACTCAGTTAGCTGATCCGGGCTGCTATGGTTTAAATGTGGGCTGATCCAAGGTTCAGCTCCCCTACAGGTTTCTAGGGTACTGAAATGATGCCTGATGTGGAATGGAGCTTATTTAATCTACAGTGAGTGTGCTAGGCCATGTAGAATTACAAATCAGGGAGGCATAGTCAATTACAAATCGCCTGTATTTGTTTAGAACATGTTTCTAGAAAACAGAATATAATAGTAAGTAAGATATTGATGTCTTTTGATTCAAAAGATACGCATAAATAATCTGCTGTCAAAATCTACATCCTGTTTTTCAAAGGACTATTTTTAGCTCTTTGTCAACTGTCTTTTGATTATATTTATCGTTGATCTTTTTTACATTGGCCAAATATAAACAAAGGTGCAATACAAGTATTGCTTTCATCAACCTCTCTGTTTTTTAAGATTATGCAATCTCACTGCGTTTTAAGTGATCTTGATACGTGTGTTAATCGGCTTTTCTTGTTGCATACTTCAAGGTTTATAGAGTATAGTAGTGGCATAGCCAGAAAAAATGTTTAAAAATTTGAAAGTTTTAAAGTTCATTTCTCCTTATTCTTGTAGGGTTAATTTCTTGATGAAAATGAGCTTCTAATCACTGATTGAAGTGATGGGTGTTACAAAATAGTCTACAGAGAAAAAATATTTGCTGATAGTGATTTAGAGCATTCAGTCAGATTATTGAGACGTGTGAAATTGAAGAAAAAAGTAAAAAAGTTCACTTGGGGCACCATGTGTTATATATATTGAGTGTGAACAAGAAAGCCGCACATTTTTCAGCTCTTTTATATTTCGAATAGCTTAGTTTAGTTGACTTCCGACAGTGATGAGAAATCTTATTCAAAGACGGTTCATAAGGGGTTGATGTACTTGCTTGAATTAGATTTGTGAGTGAAAAGTCAATGAAAACGGGAAATATTTGAAATAGAAAAGAATTTACAAATCAATTCATCCAATCTATCTGAATAAGTATTGGATGTATAGTAATCAAAAGGATTTTCCCTCGCTCGCAATGAATTCTGAATTTAAATGACACTGTCAGAATGTCATGTGAAAAAAGAGAGAAAAGTATTTGAAGGGCAAGCTAGTATAAAGATATCTAGATAGATAGACATGTGGAATAATGGAAATCAGTGTATGTGCTTCCAAATGTAAGAAATAATGGCTTAAGGCTACAGTCCCTAAAAACGTCTCACTCGGCTGAATGTCATGTTTACTGCAAGTTTTTACCTACTTACACCTATCAAAATATAACAATTTTTGGCGTACATATTGAATAGAGTCTCTAGTTTATACATCGAACTTTACTAGTGATTTCACATCCATTATCAAGGTCAAAATGACGCCTAAAGGCTACTTCAAAAAAGTTGACTTTTTTTTCGCCGAAACCTCATAATTTCATGATGTTCGAACAACTCGACTGGTTTCAAATTTTGACAGAGTGTAGGTTTGATACTTCTTATTGAATTACAAACAATATTTTATAAATATGCTGAGTTGATTTTGAATGATAATGTAACAAACCCGCGTTGTTTTGCCCGAAAATCCGGACGTGAATTACAACTCTGAGTTCGCCCTGTTTGAGCTGTGAATACATTTTGTCTGATATATGCATTCGCATAATTTACTTACAAATTGAGGATTCCAATGAGGCAAAAATTGCAATTGTTATGTAAACAAAAGAAAAATATGACATTCTAATGTTTATGTTTTAGATTTTAGTTCACAATCTCAACGCTGCCTTGATAGCTCAGCGGTAGATCCCTCGCTTCGTAATGCATGACTAACCCCTGCCATAATCCATGGTTCGAGTCCCCAAAAAGGCAGTGGAAACTATTTATCTTTGCATGATTAAAAAATAGTTAGGATTCATATTTTCCTGAGCAGATGGATTCCCTTTACCCTTAAGGAAATCCTTTCTTATGAATATGATTGATTTGAATTTGAATCTTAACATTGAATCACAGAACAATTTGACATTGCATGAAATTTCAGAAAATCGGTGAAGTGATCATCTTTGTGATTAATGCTCAGAAAAGAAATAATGATCCGATAGAGGAGTGCAATTTTGGTTCATAAAATGTTTTATAAAACATTAATAACCTGCGTAATAGCGCGATCCAATCTATTAAGATTATTTTTACTTTTACGCAAACAACTGTGCGGTCGTTATCAGGTAACAATGACTTCTTATAATGACCCGCATATGTAATGTTATTAGCGCTTACTGCGTTTTCTCATAAAACGTCAATCCAGCGTGCGTAAATGCGCCAAACACACGAGCGTTAATCATATCAGGCGATGATCGTCATGCCTGGACTGATCAAAATTCTCTTTTGGGGATAAGTAGACCTTGAAGTAAGAAACAAGTTTCGGGCGTATTTCTTCATAAAATCACACATAAAGGACATCTTTTATTTCGGTCATTGTTTAAAATCGTCAGTGTTTGTTTTGTGTCTCGGAACTTTTCTTCGGGAGCTACGCTCCCTCAGAAAAGTACCTCGGTCCATAACAAACACCTCCAATTTCAATCAATGACCTCAAAATCATGGTACACAGTGATTATTGTCTAAACAAATCAACTTGGTACCATTGATGATGGTGATTGGTATCACATAAAATTTGATTAAAAGAAAAGACATTTTTTATCACCGTCATGTCTTATAATTACATGTTTAGGTCATTCCTTTGCACTATTTAGACATGCGACATCAAAGAAAAAGATCAGTGTACTTGAGGCATTCTTAAGCCTTGCTTGTCTTGTAAATTTGAGAACAACAACACAAGAAAAGCTATTGGATTTAAAAAAACTGTTGTTCATCTATTTTGTGTTGGATTCAGAAAGTTTAGTTTAGCTTAATTCCGACCAGAATGTGAAATCTTATTGAGAAAAAGTTCATCAGGGGTTGATGTACTTATTGGATTTATCATTGTGAGTGAAAAGTATTAAAATACAGGAAATGTTTGAAAAAGAAAGAATTTACAAATCAATTCAACCAATACAATTAGACTCAATCTTCACAAGTATTTGATGAGAAATAATCAAAAGGATTTTTCCCTGCAATGAAATTTGAATTTAAATTGACAATGTCAGAATATCTTATACAAAAGAGGGATGCCGTGCTTGTCTTGTAAATTTGAGAACAACAAATCAAGAAAAGCTATTGGATTTAAAAAACACTGTTGTTCATCTATTTTGTTGAATTCAGAAAGCTCAGTTGAGCTCACTTCCGACCATAATGTGAAATCTTATTGAGAAAAAGTTCATCAGGGGTTGATGCACTTGCTTGATGTATCATTGTGAGTGAAAAGTGTAAAAAAGGGAAATGTTTGAAAGAGAAAGAATTTACAAATCAATTCAACCAATAAAAATAGACTCAATCTTAACAAGTATTTGATGAAAAATAATCAAAAGGATTTTTTTTCCTGCAATGATTTCTGAATTTCAATTGACAATGTCAGAATATTTATTAGAAAAGAGGGAAGTATTTATACTGCAAGTGAAGATAAACAAATATGGATTTGTGAAATAATGGAGATTTCTGTACATGCTTTAAAAAGGACTAAAACAAATCTTTTCTTCTGAATATGCTTGATTTTAATTTAACTCTGAGCATTAATTCACCACATTGATCAAGTACAAAAGTGACAAATTGAATGATCATGCACAGAAAAGAAAACAACTGCTCCAGTTTGCTGCGTAAGTGACACGTCATAATTTCGCTCTTTCCAAAGGATGCTTTTGAGCCACTGGTTTCAAACAAAAATGGTGGGCATTAAAAAGCCTACTTAAAGTATCCTTTAACCATAGACCGTAGATGCGTCTATGCTCCAGCCATGGATGTGTTATAGATAGAGTTTAAGTTCATATATTTCATATTGGAATCAGAGAGCTTATTTTGCTTACTTCCAACCGTTACTACCCATGATAACACTTGAGAAAGCTACTCATGGTTCAGCTTTTGTATTTATTTTAAAAAGCTCAGTTTATTTTACTTCCAATCATTATGAAGTCTTCTTCAAAGAAAGTTCATAAGGGGTTGATGTACCGTATTCGTTCTAATAGGCGCCCGTGCTCCAATAAGCGCCCACCCTTGAGTTTTTGAATTCCAAAATTAGAGAATTAAGTATTTTTCATCAAATATACATGAAATTGAAGTCACAAAAAAGCAATGATTGGCTTAGTTATTAGATCAAACAGTGAAAAAGCTTGGATTATTATTCAAGATATTATATTATGGTCTCAACTGTGAACAGGTAACATTCTTAAGCTTAACATGTGCAAGTACGGCCTTCAAGTAAATGAATTAATGAATATCGTGAGTGATCCGTACAAAACACATGTCGAAAAAATAAGCGCCCACCCAAAATGACTTTGTTAAGCGCCCTGGGCGCTAATTAGAACGAATACGGTACTTGCTTAAGTTATCAACATGAATGTCACAGTGTAAAATTAGTAAAAATTTACAAATCAATTCATCCAATAAAATGAACTTATTCTAAACAAGTATTGGATAAAAAGTAATCAAAAGGATTTTTCTCCACATTTTATTTGGAATTACATTTGACATTGTCAGACTGATTATCAAATAAACCGACAAAAGTATTTAATTTGCAAGCTTGGGTGAAAACAGATGGATACGTGGAATTATAAGGATCTACGTACATGCTTTATGTGTCTTCAAATCTCTAGAATACATGGCTTAACGAAATCTTTTCGTAAGAATATGATTGATTTGAATCTAATTCTGAGCATTAATTCATGGCATTGATCAAATTCAAAAGTGACAAATTTAAAATGTTGATGACATGGCTTAACGAAATCTTTTCGAAAGAATATGATTGATTTGAATCTAATTCTGAGCATTCATGGCATTGATCAAATTCAAAAGTGAAAAATTTAACATTTCGATGACATTTTCAAAATTCAGTTGAGTCATCATCTTCTGGATTAGTACAGAATATAAAGCAATTGCTCCAATCTTGGAGAATTGCTATTTGACATGGGGATCTTAATCTAAAATACGAAATTAATTGAAGACGATCGCGGTGTTAATGTTCACCGACAGGTGGCAGCGTTACAGAATCGGTTGTTGGTCAGTGGCGAGAAGATTTTGACAAAACAACGCTTGGTATCTATGCCTAATACGCAAACCGCTACGCGCGCACTAGTTTTTTACGAATTGTCTTCCCGGTAAGAGTGAAAATGGCGCTAAATAGTAACGAGTAGCTACGAGTGCTCCTTCATTGATAAAACCTTTTATGTATGATTTCCTATACCCCAAAATTTTGATTTTTCAAATATTTGCTACCTGTAGAATTTTTTTAATTTTTGGCTGGTCAATTTTGAATGTCAAGTGGATGTCAAATCAAGAACAAAATATGGGGTCACCGACTGGTTTCAAAAAATAGCTAGATGAAATTACATGGGGTAAAATCTAAGAAAACAATTTTCATCGCCGGGAATGTTGAAATTTGGATTTATAACATGAAACAGATAAAAAAAGTCAATTACGATAATTATCTTAAGGGACCGTTCACAAACACTTGTAAGGGGGGCCCGATGCCAAAAGGGGTGGCTCTTAAAATTTTTCACGCCCGTAAGGGGGGGGCCTTGAAAAAAATTACCACAAATTTTCCGGTAAAAATTGAGTTTACATGCTTTTCTATGGGGTTGACCACTAATTTTTGTCACAAAAAGGGGGGCCCTTAAAATTTTTGAGGTCGAAAAGGGGGGCCCCAAAAATTTTTCGCGATAATTTTTTTTTGCATCAGGCCCCCCCCCTTACAAGTGTTTGTGAACGGTCCCTAACGCTTGAGTTTTCAAGTTATCATCAATTAAAATGAAAATGCGCTCTTAGATGACCGGTGACCCCCATTTCTTTTTGCTGAATTTTGAAGTTTAGACACTCTCATCTATTAACTGACAAAAAATAAACAAAATCTGCAGGTAGGAACTTATCACCGTGATCGTCCTTAATACCGGCTCTGTATTTTTAGTGACAAATGAAAAAAAAATCTTTAGCTGACCAGCCTTCACAAATCATCCAAAATACTATATTCAAAGTTAAAATATTACACCCAAATTTCTGTAGTATACATTACCAAAATTAACCACCGATGGATAACTTTTAACATCTCACTTTTGATCTGTGCCAGAAGCATACATCCACATGAAAAAAGAACCTCTTCTTCCAATCATAATAAAAACACATTTTTTGGCCATTTGGGCTTCCAACCAAGCTAAAAAATAATATATTTTAAAAAAATGCCGTCAGAATGGTAATTTTTATTTAAAATGCCCATTCAGATGTTGCGTCATTCTTATTTTTGCCAAATAAGGTCAAAAATTCACTTTTTTCCCAATTTTTGGTCATTTTTTGACCTTATTTGGCAAAAATAAGGATGACAATCAAAAAATTGGCCAAAATCCTAAAAAATAAAAATGACGCAACATCTAAGTGGGTGTTTTAAATAAAAATTACCATTCTGAAGTTGTTGTTTTTTTAATTGTTATTTTTAGCTTGTTTGGAAGCCCAAATGGCCAAAAAAAATGTGTTTTTTTGTGATTTTCTCAAAAAATGTGAATTTTGGTCAAAAATCAACATCCCTATCATGTTCCTTGTGAAAATTCCTTTCTTGAAATGTATACTTTTATTAACTTTAAGCACTTTGTTAAAAAGTTATGTTACAAAATAAACTTGCAAAAACGTATAATTGAGTGACGTGCTTACACCCCTTCACTACATCAATAATTAATCCACTTAAATGAGCTTAGCAACTTAATCAACATCAAAAAATGTGAAACATTGTTCCTTTTGTAAAACACCAGGTACATTTTCATTTGTCAAGCATGAAATAAATATATGCAGTAGTGAGCGAGATGGTAGATTTGACTTTGTGACAGAGCAATTTGACTTCCCGCTACGATATAAATCACCTGTCAGTATGTTAATGCAAAACGCTTGCTTTCAAATAGACACGTTTGTCTCCTTGCTGTATATGAACATGATTTATAACTTCCTAACTTAGCGAAGAAAAAAAGAAATGACTATCAACTTGCATTTTTGTCAGGCTGCAAGTAGGAAGTAAAAGTCAGTCTAGACCTTCTAGAAGACACTTCATTTGTCTTGCGTTTGGACATCTCCATCTATCATCTTGAGTGGAGGAGCGACATGGCGACACACCACAAAATAGCTTCCCATTGACTTACTGTACAAAATGGCTTCCTAAAAACACCCGAAAACTCAATAATAAAGCAACTGGTTTCTTCAACACTGCCTTTTCTCAGATGATTATGATCTCTTCTAATACAAAATGATGATAAAAGTACACCATCAAGGCAAAAATTTCAAGATATTGGACGCTGAAGTAATAATGCCCCCTATCACTGACAGCCAAATTTTGTATTACCAGAATCAAGCACAAATTAAGGAAAACCCTTTAAATTTTACCAAAGTAATCTGGAGATCAAAAATGGCATCAGAGAATCTTTAAATTAACCTAACTTTATAACAAGAACAAAATATTGACCAAACATATTGCCCTTCCATACGTTTTGAAGTCCTCATTTAGAAGGGCAGTCAATTTTGCCCATTTTAGAAATGCCGGATTGCGAGTGCTCGTTATTTAGTGTAGTGCGCCCACATGGTTTGTTGGTTTTCAGCATTTGTTGCCTTCAATTTGAGTACTACTTACCAAATTTAATCAACAGTGTTGCCAAATTTCTTCACATCAGGTTGAATCTTTATTGGTAATTCATAAAATACTTGATTGAAAATAATTGGATAGAAAAAAAAAATCTTGGTGATATGTTGTATTTCTAAAACCAAAGCTACATAGGTCAATGTAATTAAGTATAAAGACTAAAATACTCATGACTAAAAGGTTAACCCCAAAAGAATGAAAAGGATGAATGAGGACGGGTTGGCGCAGCGTTTCTGCCCTTGCCTTTCACCGCTGCGGCCCAGGTTCGATTGCCGGTCGGACCTAGGTTGTATGTGAATTTGGTTGTCGATCCATACTCGTCCTCGCAGGATTTCTCCGAGCACTTTGGTTTCCTCCTGCATCTGAAATCGAAAATTCTTTCAAATATTCTGTCTTTCTCACCATGGAGGCGTCCCTTGAATTTAATGCATTTGCACTATTGGGATTAGCCTGGCTTTCAGCCGAATGTTATGAATAAAAAATTAATAAATAAAAAAAGTGTTCATCAGCTTGAAATGCCATGACACCAAAAACTAGAGATGCAATGTCACTGAGAATGTATGAATTATGCCTTTATTAGTTTACCTTTTAGGGAAAATCCCTGCTTAAACATTTTGTATAAACTACTCTACAGAGAAACATTCTGAACTTGAAAGTTGATATCTGATCATAATAAATGAGGTGCAATTAGTCTCGCAGGCATTTTGTTCGATATAACAAATCAGTTTTGTACCTCTTGATTTTCTATGAAATTTAAATACGAGATGGATCTTCAGTTTAAACATCTTGTTTTAATTGGGAGTTTAGAATTCAGAGTAAATTGTATTTTGGCTTCTTTGTTGAACTTAGCAAAATTGGATATGTAAAATATGTATAATACTGGTACTTTGAAAGGCATCTAACCATTTGAAGTTAGATAAAGTTAAGCAATGTGTAGAATTGTTATTTAAAGGGGCATTGGACAAAATTTCAAAATTTATTTATGATGATTTAAACTTCATATGCTAGAAAATAACAGTCAGTTACCAGATAACGGGAAAATTTTCGATCAAAACCTTCAGAAAAGTCAACAATTTGAATTTTGTTTTGTTTATTGATTTTGGGTATGAGGCTGTTATCTAAATGTATTTATTGATGCTATATATCAAGAAAGAGCCACAGATTTGTTTGTAAAACATTTCGTTCACATCAAAGATTGCAGATAAATCAAAAGAAGTTTGGAGTTTGCATTAGATCTCCTGAGAAGGCCATTTTTAAAAATTCAACTATAGAGGGCAGTATTCGACGACAATAATTAAAAATAACAGAATTTCTAAATATTTTGATATAAAGGGTTTGAATTTGACAATGAAACTTTGCATGCTGTCATTATTACCGCTAATACTTCAAATTATGCAAAAATCTCAAAATTCTTCGGGAAATGTTTGGGGATGATGTTGAACTTGTAAAATGCCCCTTTAAATATTGTACTGATTGCAGTACATTGGTTCCTATGTATAGAGGGGATACTTGGATTTGGTATAGATAGGAGAGCTGGTATGGACAGGTGTGCAATTTGAGCCTCAAAACCATATACCTATTTCTAAGAGTCATATTTTACAGAAAGTTCAAAGATTGTGATGCAGAATATAGGAACATTTTTCATAATCTTTTGGTGTTGGCATGTATATTTTGGAAAATTTACTTTATGTTCATTGTTCAACGAGATGAGGATTTGTCTTGATCTTTGTTCCATGTAGCAGCCCATACTTAAGTATCTCCATCTTCCCAGTTTAACATACGGCATCTATATGGATACAGCAAAATTCTTATAGCTTGCACTCGTAGTACATGTGGTTCAGTTGCTGAATTTAGGTACTTGTGCTTGCGCAAAATGTCCCGTAATAACCAATGCAGTAATAGTAATGTTACAATGTTGTTATAGGTATTGTACAGGTGACACAGAATTACCAAGCTGCGGGAATTTTATGGTGTAAGAGATTTTTTTGTGATTTTTTTTTTGTGCTGTAACTTGCATCTTGCGGCTTTACTTTAAAACATCATCCGTGTTGTATTTTATCAAAATTGTTTTAAAAGACACCGTTTCTTTCTCTGTTTGCTTTATTTCAGGATATTGTTAAAGAGGCTGAGTTGGCTCATGTTCAGCATACGTATGATAATGAATCTCAGGTAAGCTTAAAACTATAATTCCTTAACTTGATCGCAATTAATTCTTTCCCTAGCGCGTGGCGTCCATATTGGAGAACTAAGCTTTGGATACTTTAGCGATTTTCATTTGTTAAGAGTATGGGCCAAACCATAGTCGACCTCCAAACAAAATTTTCCCTACCAAACATTTGGTTGTGACTTCACCAAATATTTGCCATCGAATTTAAAGTATGAACGAGTAACTAACATTTGGTCCAATGTATATAGCAATCTAGTGCGAAATTTTATTTGGTCTCAACTCGGTGTTGAAGTTATTTTAAAATCACCTTGTTTAGGCTTTCGCCAAGGAAGCCCAACTTGGTAAGCTGAAAGAAGCTTATCTTTAACAGGGCTCCAAGATGTTTTTTTAAATTCAGTTTTGAATTATTTTTTTATTTATTTTATTTTATTATTTTGTTTGGAGTCACTCGTCATTTTGACATCACGACCAAATGTTTGGTAGCGAAATTTTTGTTTGGAGGCCGACTATGGTTTGGCCCTATCTAATGCTGTTTTCATACTAGATAATGGGGCTTTGCTCATTCATGCAAGGTCATCTGTGTTGGTATATCATGGTGGAAATTTTAAACTTTGTTCGCAATAAGGGGTGCTGTGGATTTCTGGGAGTCTGCGAGACTCTGTATGTTCTTGTTTCGAGTGCCCAAAGGTCATGATCTGAGACAGTCTTGTTTTGCTTATAAAAAACAAAAAATCTCATTTGAAAATTCCGAGGTGTATTTTCACTTCTGTGTGTTGTGGACAATAATTAAAAATTTCCTAGTGTTCCCAGTGTTTTCAGGGGAAATTATTTTACTTTTTCCATTCAGGGAATTTGATTAAAAAGTGCCTCAAATCAGGGAAAAGTCAGGGAATTTCATAGTCCCAAAAATCAAAATTAGTCAGTGAGACAACATTGTAGACTAAATCCAGGCCTTCCGAGACTGAGACTTTTATCATCCAAGAATGAGGTCGAGACTTAATCAGTTGAAATAGTTATCATGGAATTTCGAAACATCATCAGGGAAATATTGAGGGAAAATCAGGGAATTTTATTTTGTTGAAATGCTGGGAACCCTGCTTTAATTCCATCATGGAGCTTGGTTGTTTGTTTGGTCTCACACTTTTCTGCTTTGGTGGTCAACAACAATTTTTATCCTTGCAGGAAACAGTGCTTAAAATAGATTTGCACTACAAGATGAATTAAATGAAGCTTCCTCTGTTTTTTAGCATTACACATTGTACTATAAATGGTGAAATAAATATTTAGGCCCGTATTCCAGAAAGGTGTTTGACTAAACCATGGTTTAACTGAACATCAACTGTCCAGTAATGATACGCACCATTGCAGCTTTCAAGCGGAACAGTTCAATGAGTCGTGCTGTTGACGAGAATTAAAACCGTGGTTTAGCTAACATCTTTCTGGAATACAGGCCTTAGAGTTTAAGAATTTAGCATCATGAACACATGATGAAAGCTAAAACAACTTGATGAGGAACACTTTGGGTAAGTCATTTGAATGACCATTAACATCCAGGTGTGGGGGGTGGGTGTGTGTTGGGGTTTGTGTTTGCATGTTCAATTTCAACTGAAAAGTTGTGCAGCCAAAGCTGTACCGTACTGGCCTACACAGGTCCGACACCCAGAAGAGGTTATCAAGATGTAATTCCCAAGGTCATAGCAGGCTCAAACTCAAAAAGCCTGGGATTATGAGTCCTGCATTTGATCCATACGCCTTGAATTTTGACAAATAATGTACTTTTCATTATGGCTGGAAAAGACACTTTAGTCATAGTCAATTAATTCAATTCACTAAATTTGTTTTCTTGAATACAGTTTGTCTACTACAATGCCATACTGATCAATACAAATTCCGAAGATGCAGGATACCTTGACCCCAAAGATGACCCGGAAAATGATCTTCGGTTAGGTTTTGACCTTGAGAAGGATGAGCATTTTAACAACATAGAAGTCAATACAGATATCAGCACAGTTCAAGTTCCAACCAATGTATGGAATCTTGGTGAGTATACACTCAATAGATTTTCAAATTTCCAGATTAAATTTCTGTGCTATAGCAGAAATCATAGATTTAGAGGGGAGATACCAGGCTTTGTATACCAGCCAGTGTAATGGCGTCGTCAGTCATGGAGCTCAAATTGGGGTATTCATGTTCACTCGGTTCGCGCTAAAATCAACTCCGAGTGCCGAGACTTGGTTACGCGTAGAGACAACCTGCGCAAATAATACTTTACGCAAATGATACGCCAACCTGCACGCAAAGCGTGTGTGCGTGCTTCAATATTTGCACATTATGACAAGATACGATGCATCATCGGCGAGCTATCGGCAAAAACCCGAATACCCCCAATTTTGTCACCATGCCGGAATAAAAATGGCGGCGTGCCCTGTATCTCCCCTGTAAAACTATGGCAGAATTAGATTGTTCCTGTAAAAGGAAATACCGATATTTATATCCAGTATTTGTGCATGCTGGAGAATCCCTCTTGGCCCCCTATACTACATGTTTTGATGTGGTAGATATGAAGAAATACATGTCCTTTAAACAGCAAAATCATTTTTATATGTGACCCGTCATATCTAGTTTCTGAAATTTTGGAGCAAAAAGAACAAAATGTTTAAGATTGTTAAGATTGTGGTCCAAAGATGCCATCTTCTTTATAATTAGCATGCCAATCTGCTTCTAGAGATGCATTACCTTATGGTATAGACAAGAGTAAGAAAGTAGAAAAGCAATTGTGACTGCCCTGCTTCCACGAAACCTAGACAAAGTCGCCAGAACACTTAAGGTATTACAACCTAATACACTTGCCCAAAATCTATAGAAAACTAAGAAATTTTCTTGGGAAATATTGACTCTTCATAGGCAATGTCATCAAGTGATTTATCATTTTAAGCTTTTAATGTCAGCATTTTCAACATAGATAAATCAGAAAAATTATTTTTTCCGACTTTGTCCAGGTTTAGTTGGAGCAGGTCACAATTGATGAATGAAAGTATGCGGTTGCCAGCTGAGGAAAAAATAAATGTCTCAATCATTTCAGATAGACTTGACTCTACTGGCGGCACACCACAAAATAGCTCCCCATTGACTTACTGTACAAAATGGCTTCCAAAAAACACCCGAGAACTCATTAATAGACCAGTTTCGTATGTCCCATAATGCCATATTACTACGTTGTGCGCATGACGTCATTTGCGCAGAAGGTATTAATATGGTCTATATGGTTTATGGTACTTTTAAGAAGCATTATGGGACATACGAAAGTGGTCTATAAAGCAACTGGTTTCTTCAACACTGGCTTTTCTTAATTGATTATGATCTCTTTTAACAAAAAATGATATTTTCGAGATACTGTGTGTTGAAGGTAATACCGCCCCATCACTGAGATCCACGTTTCGTATTTCCCAAATCTCATACATTTTTGGGGAATAGCCTTAAAAGTTTACCAAAGTACTCTGGAGATCAAATATGGCATCAGAACAACTTTTAAATAAACCTAAATCCATGATTAGATCAAAATATACACCAAACAAATTGCCCTTTTACACTTTTTGAGGTCCTCAATGTAGGAGGGCAGTCAATGTTGCCGATTTTAGGAACACTGGATAGCGGCGCTAGTTTATTTACTGTAGTGGATCCTGCACCTCAACTACAGCCCTTCTTACACACGTTTATTTTTGAATTGAATTTTTTTATTTGATTTATACAACCTTCTAAATAAAGAGTTTAGAGACCTTTTTGAGATGTTTTAGTTATCTCTCCCAATATTTATTTTAAAGAAGGGAATCATTAAAAAAGTGGCGTCCCCAGTGCTCACTCAAAGTCAGGCATTGCTATGCAAAAAGAAGGAGATGATAGATCCAGGTGTGCCCCCTAAATCTGCTAAATAAGTGCACAAATCTTGACGTTATGGCCGAATTGCGTATGGGGATAAAATCCTTGAATAGCCTTTAAAACAGGGTCGTCTTCTTCTCTTTTGGTTTAATTTAGGGGATCCCCCTAGCTACAGGCTTTCCTAAATTTGTTCTAATTTGTCTGTTTTAATGTTCATTTTCACAGGGAATGACATAAGGAATGGTATCAATGCTACCGAGTCATTGGATA
>JXSR01S055914.1:44032-65563 GCA_000969725.1 Ophiothrix spiculata | reverse complement strand
CCAGATTACACAAAATTTTAAAGGCTTCTGTGCAGCTGCCATAATAGGTGCATGTCCAATCTACATTTCGTGCCTGGTTTCGTGTATGCTTACTAATTTCGTGCCTCTCCACACTACTTGGTTCTGTGTCCAGCCTAAATATCTTGCACAGAATACAAATAAGTAACATTTTTGTGCCTACTGACATTTCGTGCCTGCTTACACTAAGGATCGACCATTTCATTGCATTACATTGAGAAACTAACTAAATAGACTGTATCATGTTTCATGATTTCAACATTTCTGAGATACCTCTGAAATGCAAGCCGCTATACTCTATAAACCTTGAAGTATGCAACGAGCAGCTGATTAACGCACAAAAACCAATATGACCATACGGGTAAATAAGTGAGACCGTATATTTTGAATTATAACAACGTACCAAATCTTGCTGAATATTCAAATAAACTTATATTCAAGGTTTGTCCATATATTCAAGGTTTGTCCATGTGGAAGCAACAAAATTAACCACAAATAATACCACAATCATAATCAATTCAAGTACAAAAATATTAATACGCAGTGATTTGGTCTTAATCAATCCTAATCAATCATTACTAGTCTCTTACACAATACAAAACCACCAGTTTACAATGTTGTAGAATACAAGGGATATGCTGTGGATCCTGTAACGGAGTTTGATTTTATTTCAGATTCAAATCAAATATATGTTTAGCTCAAATCCCATTTTCACAGGCATGTAATCTTGTAGCTTTATCTGTGCATGACATAATTTTTGCAGTAACTTGTCAGTTCTGGTTGTTGTAAATTGCAAAGCAGCATTTTGCTAATATGATTGATAATTACTGAATTTTGTCACTCGGCAAGAATTTTACAAAACTGTAAAGACAAAAACTGTAAAGCTACAAAAGTGTGAAATGAAACAAGTCACAAAGCTACAAAGCTAGAAAACTGCAAAGCTACAATAAGTATGAAAGCATTATTAATTGATAATTGTTCCAAATTCTTAAAACTATTTGGAATGGAGTTAAGATTACCATGAATTGTCAGAATACATAAAATCTAGAAATCATGTGTTTAAAGTTTACATTTCAAGTGCAGTTACATATAGATATTGTTAGTTTTAGATACTTGGAGTTAAAATGAAAACTGATAGTTTAAGATCGTCATTTTCCATAGAAATATCAATTTCATTGTAATACATCTTTCATATGTATTTTCCATGTATCTCAAAATAGAAAAGCTAACATTATTAGACATTCAAGCAAACAAGCATCATAAATGTGATGGCTCACACCGAAAGGGGGGACTTTGGAGATAATATCAATTTTGATTTTATCATTTCATCTGTTACAGCATTTTCTAAGCTTTAAAATGACACCTTACTTTGTGAAATTGATCTAGGCGATCAAATTTTACAACAGAAAATCGGCTGGAAATTCTTATTATTTTCTTTATTTTTTGCCTCCTATTTTCATCAGTTTCTTGAAAAGTGCTCTGTCGCAAAGTCCCACTTTTCGGGGTGAGTCATCACAAATAAGGTCCCTATTAGTTTGTTGTCAGTGATAAATCTGGATGATATTTTAAAGCTTAAGTTTGATATAGCTAATGTATTCTGCAACTTATACAGCAAAAAAAAGAAAAAAATGTTACATACAATCAAAGCGATGTTCCTTAAACCAATAAATATCTAAAAGTTTCCCAGCACCCAGCTGCAAACTGGAATCATTAACTAATATTGCAGCCAACCAATTTACTGTATCATTACATTTTACGAATAAATGCTGTGGAAAAACAGAATCCTTGGGCTAAAACCCCCGATTAGAAACCTGATACGTAATATCATGTATAATCAAGTTGGTTGGCAATATCGGAATAAAAGCAGTGGCAATATTGGTTGATTTGATTAATATCTTTGCCAGAAACAGCTGTATGCCTTCATTTAATTTGAACTTACCTAGAGGCTAGCAACAAACCAACTCTTTAAGGCCAGGTTGTGATGGAAGAGTGTTTCACATTCCAATAATTTTGCCTATCACTACATATCACACCATTCTGGGGTGGGTTTTTTTTCGTTTGAAGATTAGCCTCAGATCTATGTTTTAAACCAGAGATTCTCAACTTGTTCTTACATTGTGCCTCATAAATGAGAAAATTGTAGGGTAGTGCACTAAATGCACCCTTTTCTCAGTATATTTCGTATGTATTTCATTCTTTTTGAGAAAGTCAATAGTAAAAGCGCCAAATTTAGCTAGTACACCACCAGTTGAGAACCATGGTTCTAAATTTATCTCTTTAGTAAACTAATAATAATATTACCGTTTGTTGGCTGGACAAACAAAATGCTGCTTTTTCAAATCTTGTAAACATATCATGTTATATCTCTGTTTTGAGTGTGTGTGATGAAAAACTGGCCCTAATACAAAACACTAAGGTACCAAGTACCTCTTTAGTAAACCCAAGTGGTGATATAAAGAAGAACACAGCAATGAAACAGAGCTCGTGTACAATACTTAACATTCTCAACCAACCCTGTTCAGGTATTCCTTAGAATATTGCCCAACTCTTCATCTGCAGTCTAAGTACTCTCAAACTCCTTAAGCCCTAGACGCGAATTTGAATTCTTTTCAAATTTACTCTCCAAGGATTGGATTGTTTTGTGGTACAAAACAGGTGAAAAAACATGTGGGCTAGATTTTCTCCTTTTTTTAGCTGTTTAGTTATTTGCTGGGGCAATATTGGTTTTCAAGTTGCGCAAGTCTCGTTTTGTATTTCTGCATAGCTATGTGAGTTCCCGGGGAGAGGGGGTACTCAAATTTGGTTTGGAAAGGGACGTGGAAAACCACCCATCGAAATACCAATTTTTAATTTTTAAGAAAAATTAACCCATCCATATACCAAATCTTCTCAATTTTGAGCCAAATTTAATCAAAATTCTCATTTTTCTGTCCAAATTTGCTCTATTTTGTCAAAATTTTCTTAACATTTTAATAAGAAATGTCCAAATTTGCGGCATTTTGCAAATTTCCAACAATTTTGAAAAGAAAATCGATCAAAATACCACATTTTTGGGAGAAAAGGGACCGATTGGAATACCAGAAAGCCTGATTTTGCTACCTCAATTTGTGACACGTCCCCATAACCCCTTTTGTACTAAGTAGCCCCCCTCCGGGTGTGAGTTCAATGCATAACCTTGTACCCAGAGGTAGAGAAATGAACATGCATACTAATTGGTGTATAGCTCGTCCATGTAAAGCAAATGAACATAGTCTAGACGGGCTTGTGATACAAGTCAGTTTTATCCTGATCCATGCAGAAAATATTTAAAATTTCTTCCTTTTTTCAACATCTCTTGTTAAATTGGCTCTATATTCACTTGTAATATGTTGATACTACACTTTAATTGAGATATGTGAGATTTACACTAATTGCTAGAAAACAAGTAAAGCTAAGTAGCCATTATAGTTTAGCAATTTAAGTCACAAACAAGACAATGGTATAGGGTTTAGTTACAAACTTATTAATAAATGTGGCTATTATCTGAATAATATGAAATTACAGACTTTTTGAAGTTTGTTTGATCTGAATATGTACCATATGTAGGATGTTTTGGTGTTTCATAATACATACAATAGCATTTGTTTGATTCCCTGCATATTGCTATCCCTAGCCTTCTTAATTTCTTAACAGTAGATTCTTTAACAGATTTGTTCCTTATTCACCTTGAGAAAACTGGTAGTACTGTTAGGACATTTTCTTAAGTCAATAAAAACCTTTAAGCCTCCTTTATTTTCCTGTTTGGGTCAAGATATCAAGAATGCGCTTGCATATGTTACCCGTCATATCGAAAGGTACCTTTAGGTCGGCAAAATTAAAATTGATTTTTTGGTCTCATCTGAAAGATTATATTTTAAGCTTTAAAATGACACCTCGCTTTTGGTTATTGGCAAATTGGTAAAAGGTATCGGGCTGATTCCGAAAACTAATGTTCTGAGAAAATCAAGTTTAAAGTTTCTGTACTGGTTAAGGGTGAATGGAGAAAGGATTTTTATCTCAGTTTTTAAAACAGTTGTCTTATGTTTTGGATGTTGGAACCTGATTAATATCATAGAATACACTTCAAAGATAACGTTATTGATGAAATTAGAAATTAGACCTTGGTTGTGATTTTTGACTATGCTCAGCTTCAATGGTCTGTATCTCGTAATTTACTATGCCGGTATAAAGGTACCTTTCGATATGACGGGTCACATATATATATCATTGGGACTTATATTATTCTTTCTGTTTATGGAATTCTTTTTGATTAATATGTGAAAGAAAGAAAAAAACCTTCAAATGTCACATTCTTGAGCAAATGTTGTTTCTGCCAACATTGTGACATTCTTGAACAAATGTTGTTTCTGCAAACATTGACCAAACTAAAATACTAATTTAATTCATACATACATACATTCATTTATATAGCGCCTTTCCAATGATCAAAGCGCAGAAAAAAAGTAAGTGCAAGAAAAATAAAATAAAACAGGCATATCCTTGGAATGCCTTTATCAAATAATAATAGTAATAATAATAATAAGCAGGCTTTTATATAGCGCCCTTAGTCCTGGGACCTCGAGGCGCTTTACAAGAAGTTAAAAACAGTGAAATATTACAACGCGCAGAAAGTGATAAAAACATACAAAAATACAACAAATTACTGGAACCTTAAAACTACAACAAAAATACTATCTATACAATATAGCAACAATATTAAAAGTGGCCAGAGGAATGACACTGACAAATTTGCATGTTTTGCAAATTCACCATTAGGAAGACAAGATCATAATAGTGTATGGATTTGGAGTTATTTTATTTATGCTTCAGCAACATTTGTCAGTTGTCAGGGAACATTATTTGCATACTTTTAAAACAAACTGTATGATATTTATATCATATCATGATGAAGAAGATACCAACATAGGCCTATTTTTCTTGATAAGTTGTATAAACAGAGGTAGTGATAATAATACAGTTTTTAGTGCAGTACGTGCGCATGGCTAGTGCACTACGACAATCATCCACTTCCTCCACTGACCATTATCATCAGGACTCCAATATTACAAAGGAAATAATATTCCCAGAGCTGCTCATCATCTGTACAACTGTCATATTAACCTAGATTACAAATCAAATCAGCTGGCCATTCCACTCTCACTTTATTATTTTTATCTCAGAGATAAGTGGCTCATCCCAGGGCTTTGTCCTAGATATCAATGATAAAGGTGTTTGAAATTACATCTGACAGAGATAGATTTGTCATGTGAGAGTGAGAAATTTGTATCTGCAATGGCTGCCATACGGCATAATTATTTAATACCTTATTACTAGAATGCAAAACATTTCTCAAAATTCCCCTTTCATATGTCAGTGACTCTTTAAATGGTTCTGCAGGTGATGGTGTCACCTAAAGAACTATTTCAAGAGCCACTGACCCAAGACAGGACATTATACAGTGTGCAATGCAAATTTATGAAAGATGGCAGCTATTGCAGATACAACCTTTCTTGCACTCAAATGATGGGCTGTCAGTATATGAACAGCTTATCCAAGTGATTAAATTAAAACTGTATAATATTTCAAACGATATGAAAAGAATTAATAACTAGAAAAACCAACCCCTTTATTTCTGGATCTGTTATTACAAAGTGACACAGGTTGACCTTACTGAAATATCATTTGGTTTCTCCATAGTGCTGACTTTATTTTCTAACTGCATATTGGAAAAATAAAAAAGTTAAATAATATCAATAGCTGTCCACATTAGAAAGATGTATTCAAAATCTTAAAAATTTCTCTAATTTAATCAGAATGTAACAATTTTGCAGAGAGCTTGTGTATAATAAGATTGAATCAAGGTAGCTTTGGCTGACAGATGCTGCTTGAAGTTAGAAGTTATAAAATGACCATTCACATAATGGTGTGAAATATCTACTTTACGAATGTTTGCTCATGTATCATCTATGAGATTAGAAAAATGCAAAGACGTGGGAAGAGACAAGTTAGTCACTTACATTTTAAGTAGCTTGTAAAACTCAACCGGTGGTTGCCTGCCGGTTCTGGGCAGTTTTGGGCGGTTCAACCGCAATAAACAATAGCCATCCGCCCAGATCTGGCAGGCAACCGCCGGTTGAGTTTTGAAGCCGCCCCTAAAGGTACCTAAACAGGTCAGATCTTGTGACACATTGTCTTTAATGTTTTTGTTGTTATGTTTGTATTTGATTATTTCAGTTCAACGCAACCAACAAAGGAGCCAATTGTAACCAAGCCATGATGGTTCTGACTGATGGAGCTACAGAGTATCCAGAAGATGTGTTTGCACTTTACAACAAGGACAAGAAGGTAACTACGCTGTCACACTGATGAATCTCCAACGTTGTAATGGGGTCATTTGTTGCTTACATTGTCAGTGTCCAACAATGCAATGGGGTCATTTGGTGCTTACTCTGTCGGTGTCCAACAATGCAATGGGGTCATTTGGTGCTTACATTGTCAGTGTCCAATAATGCAGTGGGGTCATTTGGTGCTTACATTGTCAGTGTCCAACAATGCAATGAGGTCATTTGTTGCTTACATTGTCAGTGTCCAACAATGCATTTGGGTCATTTGGTGCTTACATTGTTAGTGTCCAACAATGCGACGAGGTCATTTGTTGCTTACATTATCAGTGTCCAACAATGCAATGGCGTCATTTGTTGCTTACATTGTTAGTGTCCAACAATGCAATGGGGTCATTTGTTGCTTACATTGTCAGTGTCCAACAATGCAATGGGGTCATTTGGTGCTTACATTGTCAGTGTCCAACAATGCAATGGGCTCATTTGTTGCTTTCATTGTTAGTGTCCAACAATGCAATGGGGTCATTTGGTGCTTTCATTGTCAATGTCCAACAATGCAATGGGGTCATTTGGTGCTTACATTGTCAATGTCCAACAATGCAATGGGGTCATTTGTTGCTTACATTATCAGTGTCCAACAATGCAATGGGGTCATTTGTTGCGTATGTCCAACAATGCAATGGGGTCATTTGTTGCTTACATTGTTAGTGTCCAACAATGCAATGGGGTCATTTGTTGCGTACATTGTTAGTGTCCAACAATGCAATGGGGTCATCTGTTGCTTACATTGTTAATGTCCAACAATGCAATGGGGTCATCTGTTGCTTACATTGTTAATATCCAACAATGCAATGGGATCATTTGTTGCTTACATTGTTAATGTCCAACAATGCAATGGGGTCATTTGGTGCTTACATTGTTAGTGTCCAACAATGCGTGGAGCCATTTTTTGCTTACATTGTTAGTGTCCAACAATGCAATGGGGTCATTTGGTGCTTACATTATCAGTGTCCAACGATGCAATTGGGTCATTTGTTGCTTACATTATCAAAGTCCAACGATGCAATAGGGTCATTTGTTACTTACATTATCAGTGTCCAACAATGCAATGGGATCATTTGTTGCTTACATTGTCGTTGTCCAACAATGCAATGGGATCATTTGGTGCTTACATTATCAGTGTCCAACAATGCAATGGGGTCATTTGGTGCTTACATTGTTAGTGTCCAAAAATGCAATGGGCCATTTGGTGCTTACATTTTTAGTGTCCAACGATGCAATGGGGTCATTTGGTGCTTACATTGTTAGTGTCCAAAAATGCAATGGGCCATTTGGTGCTTACATTGTTAGTGTCCAACAATGCAATGGGATCATTTGGTACTTACATTGTTAGTGTCCAACAATGCAATGGGGTTATTTGTTGCTTACATTATCAGTGTCCAACAATGCAATGGGGTCATTTGCTGCTTACATTATCAGTGTCCAACAATGCAATGGGGTCAATTGGTGCTTACATTGTTAGTGTCCAACAATGCAATGGGATCATTTGTTGCTTACATTGCCAGTGTCAACGATGCAATGCGGTCATTTATTGCTTACCTTGTCAGTGTCAACAATGCAATGGGGTCATTTGTTGCTTACATTATCAGTGTCCAACAAATTGCAATGGGTCATTTGGTGCTTACATTGTTAGTGTCCAACAATGCAATGTGGATATTTGTTGCTTACATTAACAGTGTCCAACAATGCAATGGGGTCTTTTGTTGCTTACATTATCAGTGTCCAAAAATGCAACAGGGTCATTTGTTGCTTACATTATTAATGTCCAACAATGCAATGGAGTCATTTGGTGCTTACATTGTCGGTGTCCAACAATGCAATAGAGTCATTTTGTGCTTACATTGTCGGTGTCCAACAATGCAATGGGGTCATTTGGTGCTTACATTATCAGTGTCCAACAATGCAATGGGGTCATTTGGTGCTTACATTATCAGTGTCCAACAATGCAATGGGGTCATTTGGTGCTTACATTATTAGTGTCCAACAATGCAATGGAGTTATTTGGTGCTTACATTGTCGGTGTCCAACAATGCAATGGGGTCATTTGGTGCTTACATTGTCAGTGTCCAACAATGCAATGGGGTAATTTGTTGCTTCCATTGTTAGTGTCCAACAATTCAATGGGGCCATTTTTTTGCTTCCATTATTAGTGTCCAACAATGCAATGGGGTCATTTGGTGCTTACATTGTCAATGTCCAACAATGCAATGGGATCATTTGGTGCTTACATTGTTAGTGTCCAACAATGCAATGGGGCCATTTGATGCTTACATTGTTAGTGTCCAACAATGCAATGGGGTCATTTGGTGCTTACATTGTTAGTGTCCAACAATGCAATGGGGTCATTTGTTGCTTACACTGTCAGTGTCCAACAATGTAATGGGGACCTTGAAATATTTGAAGGAAAAGGTGGGTACTAATGGTGAATTTGTCTAAAACCGTGTTAAGGTTAGAATGGTGTAGCTATCTTGCATACTTATTGTTCTATTACATCAAAGAATAGTTAGTTTAAAAACACATTTTAAATTTATTTTAATTTGTTTTTAAAGCATTGTTAATATTGTAGAAACTTAATATGTAAAAGATGTTTCACATTTAAGTATTAAACAAAACTGAAAATTTTTGCAATGTCAAATAAGTACTATAGTTATAGAAAATTATAAAATATCATGTTTTAAGTTCTTTTAATTAAATTTGATGATTATTTTCAAGCATGTTATAGATTCTGCCATCATTTCTAACATGCATCATGAACTTTTTAATATGCTGTAGAATTTCTTGTTTGTAATATCTTCCATGCAAGAGAACTTAATCTACATACGTAGTTATCAACTATATATATAACCAGATATGTTTGTAACTAACACTGTGTCATGTGTGTTAACTAACTACTCAACTGTTTATGCATTTGCAATCTTGTGCTGTTCACTGGAAGAGGGTAGGTGCAAGGCATCAATCCATAGGCTAGCCTAGCCCTGGGCCTAGCCTAGCCTTGTTTGTCTTGTGCACGCTGTCCGTCCGTCCGTTCGTCAGTACTACATGGATAGAGACCACCATCCTTATGACACAACTGTCGTCTTTCCACCCAAAAATGGAGTTTAGCCATCTTGTAGATTCTTCCTTCTGTACCTTAAAGAGGATTTGAACACCTATCCTTTGGTTTTTTGTCCCCTTAAAATAACTTAACAAAGTCCTAGAGAAGTGACCTTCTCCATAGATCAGGAATTTGAACCCACTGTCTGTGAAATAACAGTACTGCACCAGAACTATACCACTAACATCCATACTAGAGCACATTGTGTCTATATATAACATGTCTCTCTTAACAGGTCTATTACCATCACCCTTGTGTTCGGTTACCTTTTTGTTGATTGATTTTCTTTGCTTGACATGCATTTATTCTAGTTACTATCAGTTGCTATGTATTCAAATCAAGATTTGAGAATTTTGTTATTTGTTTTGTTACCTTTTTATTTATTTTTAAAGATCTGTGGGCATGTATTGCTAATACAGGTCTATTTGTGATTTGTTTATGTTTTGCTTGTTTGTTTATTTTGCATTTATATAACTAATAGAACATTATATGAGTTAATGACTAACAATTGTTGAGTTGATATGATGGACTGCTGCAAATATTGGTATGAAATGTAAATTATATATAAATAAATGGTTTAATGAGGTAATGATTCTAAAAAATAAGTAAAATTGTTTCTGTGTATAATTCATAATGTAACACTGGTCTGATAATTTTGTCTTTAGTGATTGGTAACAAGACTTGGTGACAAAACTTCTTTTTAGAAAATAATGGTGTGATAATAGAACTATCAATAATAGTTCTATCAATAGATAGGTATTGCCCTCCCCTATCCAACGATACCAAGAACACAAAAATCGGCCAAGGTGTTACGTACTTATGAAGTCATAAAGGTCTTTCAGGTCGAAATATAGGAATTTTGGCAAAAATAGCCACCAAAATCAATTCTTTTTTATTTAAACAACGGAATTTCATCAAGTTTTTTGCACAACTAAGGCAAATGATAATTATAACATGCCCTGCAAGTTTCAGGCTCATATCATGCGTATATTTTCAAAATGGTGATTTAAAATTATCAAAAATGTCGCTGGGTTGCCCCCCCCCCCCCCCCCACCCCGCCCTACACTCCAACTTTGATGGCCTATCCTAACCTTAGGTGGTACCCCTCTAACTTTTTCATCAAAATGACCGCAAAGGATGTAAAAGAGATTACCCAAAAGCCTGGGTCGGTTGCTTTGGCATTTTTATGCTGCGGGGAAAACCTTAGAAGCTTGCAACAACCCTCACTGGTTAGACGAGGATTAAAGACAACATTTATTTCACATATTATCCACTTCTGACATTAGCTAATAGCATTTAAACTTTAAATTTGGAAAAAAGTTGGACCATTCTAAAGAAGTATATGTCACCTGTATATATTATGTACAAAATTGTTAGAGCAGTGTTAAGTTAATGGTTCTGGGCAAAGGATTGTGTATTGTCTATGCATTTAAACATCTGCTTGCAGTACCCACGCTAATCTAGACTTTGAGAAACAGTGCATGTCATTGCCTTGACCACTAGGAGACCAATATAAAAGAATGAAAAGTTTACATATTTGAAAATAGGGAGTAGTGAGAGGATTATCAAGAGAATGTTATGTGGCATAAACCTATGTAACATGGAATGACATAGAAATTGTTTCTATACTCTATAAACCTTGAAGTATGCAACAAGCAGCCATTAACGGACATAAACCATTATGACCATTCGGGGAAGTGAACTAGTCCATTTTCTCAAATCAGAACAACGTACCAAATCTTGCTGAATATTCAAATAAATGTATGATCAATGTTTGTCCGTGTGGTAGTAACAAAATTAGCCCCAAATAATACCAAAATCATGAACGATTCATTTACAAAAATATTACTCCGCAGTGATTTGGTCTTAAACAATCCTAATTAATCATTACTAGTCTTTTTCACAATACAAAACCACCAATTCTCAATGTGGTAGAATACAAGGGATATGGTATGGATCTCGTAACAGAGTCGAATAGCTTGTTGCATACTTTAAGGTTAATAGAGTATAGTCATCCCGTATGTAGCGTAGAGAATTAAAAATATATATGGAAATCAAATATTGATCTGGCATTTTTTTACACAATGTTTTTTAATTAAGTACTTTTGCATTCTGACTAGCGAGGTGATATCAAATGGTTGTGTTCTTAACAGCTTTTGATCAATTAAATGGCTTTTACCCAAGTATGGTAAAGTTGAAATTAAAAGCAGTATTGCACCCTGTTTTCAATGATTGTTCTTCTACTCTTTCCTAGCAGAGCAGTCAAGTGCAGAATCATTACAACCAATCAGGGATCAGGAGTATTTGAATGTACCAATGGACAGTCAAATTTAGGATAATGGTTAGGGTTAGGATTTAGGGTTGAGTTAGCTAACAGATCTGTACTTGACTGGCCTCTAGATTCAAGTTGTGTCCCTGTCCTGCATTAATGTCATTATTCCTGACTTTATCAAGAATAGTTGCATCTTAAATACTAGAATGTTCTGTTTATTTTTCCTTGAGAGCTGCAAGACAAATTAAAAAATGGTTATTATTTCAAACCACTTGTGGCCTAGGCTTCAAACAAATTTGTGACTAATATGAGATTTGAAAAATTGTTAATAATTTCAAACCACTCGTGGCCAAGGCTTCAAAAAAAATTTGACTAATATGAGATTTGATGACTCGTTTGCATTTTTCACCTGCATAAAGATGTTGATTATCTGCAAATGGAATCTCGGTTAATTGATGCAGCAATTCCATAAAGCTCGAGATTTTGCTCTATATATATGTTCCAATATCATCCATTAAAAAGTCATCAAAATATAACGTCGCTAATCAAAGTGCAGGAAATGTACTTAAAACATTATGTAAAAAATGTTGTAGAGTTTTCTATTTGATTTTCCTATATATTTGCACAGAAATTGTACACTGTTAATCCATAATTGAATTGATATTTTATTGCAGTAAACAATTTTATAAGTACTGTTTTGTCAGTGGGTTTATGAACAATGATGCATGTATCTTTCACTTGCCGGCATTTCTCCCTGCAGATACGCGTTTTTACCTATCTAATTGGAAGAGAGATCACCAACTCGCAGATTGTGCGGGAAATGGCATGTGACAACAAAGGCTACTACACGCAGATTGCGACCATCGCTGATGTGGAGGAAAATGCTGTGGTAAGTTCTAAAGGTGGTTTCAGACTAGCTGTCGTTGCGGCACACGACGTTGCGGCAGACGACCAAACATTTGCAATTTATAGTTGTCTTACTGTAGCACGACACATTTGCATATTGCCGCAGTGGTCTGTCACAAGAAAAGTTGAATTTATTCCAACTCAAAATATCATGTTGTTGCGACCATCACGACAGGGTAATCGATATATCGGCTTGTCGTACGGCAAGCAAAATTTCTGAAATGAGACAAGGTCGAGTTTGCGCACTTTAAATTTTGACGTCATGCTGGTCGTACGACCACACGACAGGCACTCTGAAACCAGCTTTATGCTGATTTTAGAGTGTCTGTTGTGGTAGTTGTACTATCGACCAACGTGACGTGAAGTGCGCAAACCCCACCTTGTTGCATTTGGAAAATTTTGCGGCAAGTCAATATATCAATTATCCTGTCGTGGTTGTTGCAATGTCACATTATTTTGAGTATTTTGACAATTCAACTTTTCTTGCGACAGACCATCTCGGCATATGCAAATATGTTGAGCTACATTATGCAAAAATGCAAATGCTTGGTCGTCTGCCGCAGCTACAAAATATACAGCGTGACCCATACACTGAAATCACCTTTACTGTATCTCCTCACAAGAACACTGGCACTGTTCTTCTTTTAAAAACAAAATCAGCAACAAATGTGGGCTTTTGATGTTTCATAGATATACTCATACATAGAGGGACTAGTGGTATATACTGCAACCTGGCCACAGCCTTATTTTTCCAAAATGGCAACCATAGGCTTGATTGATCACCTCTATTTTATTGTATAATACTTATTACATGTTTTGAAATTATTAAGAGATGCATAATCAAGCCTATGGTAGCCATCTTGGAAAATCAAGGCTGTGGCCAGGTTGCGACCGCCAGTACAAAGTTGGTGCCTAATTGTGCTCTAGCGCCTAACATCTATTCTTTCTCTAAATATTTTCTTTTGCAGAAATACATCCATGTTTTGAGTCGTCCAATGGTCATCATGCAAGACCACAATACGGTGTGGACAAACGTTTACATGGATACCGCGGTAAATGAGGTTTAATATCGTTTACAGTTTTCACACACACACTGAGCATTACATTGTGGCACACACTCAACTCAAAAACGGTAGGACCTATCCAGGGATAGCTAATATACAAGGGCTGGGAAATGGTTTAGGATATTAACAATGAATATCATATAAGTTGTACTATAGGAATAAATGAGTTTATAATATTTACAATCAGGGCTTTTGTTTGCATGCAATTTGGGGAATTAACATGAAGAGTATAACCAAAACAAATTTGTATCATAATTTGCTGTTTTAAATTACTGTGCATGTATAGCTGCTTTGTTGTGCATGATTTAAAAAACTGCAGCATTAACAAAAATTAACAA
Source organism: Ophiothrix spiculata (assembly GCA_000969725.1). Taxonomy (NCBI): domain Eukaryota; kingdom Metazoa; phylum Echinodermata; class Ophiuroidea; order Amphilepidida; family Ophiotrichidae; genus Ophiothrix; species Ophiothrix spiculata. The sequence continues at coordinate 51,452 of JXSR01S055914.1, read as the reverse complement.
ACAAATAAAACAAATATACAATGAATGTTAAGGGTACAACAATACTAAATTGCATGAATAGTGGGTTGAGGGACAGTTTCATTCTGAGGACTAAGGTAATTCTTTTCTCTGTATTTGTGCATGATCAATCATTCGGGTGTTTTTCTTTTCTGCATCAACTCAAGACCACCATATTTATCCCATTTTGAGCATTATTTTCAAGTTATTACTAACACCTCCCAAAATCCAAAAGTTTTGATTGGTGGTTCCCAAGACAACCATAGTGACATGTTGGGAATTTTTTTTTCTGGTTACCATGGAAACATTTACACCTCATGCAAATTGAATAAGATAAATGTTTGAAGCTAGCTGTAGGCCATAAAATATTAATTATTCCAAAATTGTCTCTAAAAGCTTGTCTGGAACATGTGTTGTACATGAAACCTGTTCTTGCAATAGTAACCAAAAATAATTCCAGGTAGTACATCTTCGTTTTGGTAATCTTGTCGTTAACAACTTGCTTCACTTGTGACACACATCATAAGTGAGATTGTGTTAAAAACATTATGAAAAAGCAGTTGTAGATTATGATTTAGGGTTATTTGCAAATCCAAAATTTTTACGGAAAATTTGTCTGGAAATCTTGTTGCACATGAAACCTGTTCTTACAATAGTAACAAAAAAAAAAAGAATGCTTGCTATGATTTTCATGATATGTAGAATTAACAATAACTATGGGGAAAAAACATCATGCCAGAAAATAATTTTTTGAAATTGAACCCAGTTTGAAGTTTATTCCAAATCAAGACTAACATGATTTCCAAACAGATACAGAAAAATCATTACATATCTAAAAATAGCATAGTACATCCAAGGTAAATATTCATTCTTTATAATTATGTCCAAGTATCCTACATTCTGATGTAGCACCAAAGAAATTATAAAGGAAAAGTGGTGCTTGCCACCATTTTAATTTGACTGGCGTGTAAGTCCTATGGGATAGCGGCCATCTTGGATTGTCGTTCATGGAGGGTGAGTTATTGTACCTGCAGCATTTTACGGCTTGGCGTGCCAAACTTCGAGTCTCTTTGAAATGGATCAGCGAGGAAAATTTGGCATACCTTGATCAGATGAAGTCACAAGAGACGCTGCTTGAAACCCAGACATGGTTTGTACATGAACAAAATGCATCAAGTGAAGATTTAACAAATCTGCCTGGATACCGGGCTAATCCTTGAACATATCAGGAGGCATAATAACTTTGCTCCATGATCTACAACAAGATGTGGCGAGCACCGCTTCTCGATTTTAAGTTCTTTGTGTGTCACGTCATGCATGTTTTGCTTCCAAACATGATCAATTCCACAGACCAGGCCTGCCACAGACCAACATGTTGTCATGTGAATGCAAGAAAGTCGTATCTGCAATGGCTGCCATTTGTCATTTATTTTAATTGCACACTGTGTATTCTCCAGTCTTGGGTCAGTGGCTCTTGAAATGGTTCTTAAGGTGACAAGAAGAACTTCAAGAGCTACTGACATATAGCAGGAAATATAAAGAGGATTCTTCACATTCCAGTGACTAGGTGTTAAACAAATGTAACTTAAGGCAGCCATTGCAGATACGACTTCTTATACTTACATGACGACAGTCTGATTTGCAAAACAGATGATAAATTGTAACTGACTTTCTTCATGATGCAGCTGCAATAATAATTTGTCATAATCTCTCAGCCAAATAAAAATCATGATAAAAGCATAATAAAACTTGTAAAATGTAAGCTTTTTGGAATATTACAATAACTTGTGGGGGTAACTTTAGAATAGACCTCGCACCCTTCTTATCTTACAATTAACCCTAACACTTGTCCTAATCCCTAACCCTAATCCTAACCCCTAATCATAACCCTAAGAATGTATGGTGCGTAGTCTATTATAAAGGTAAGCCAAACTGGAGATCAATAAGTTGCAAGTTTGGTCAGATTACATGGTTGCTATACTTTTCAACACAGCCAAATATAAGAGTATGCATTTTGATTTTGACGATGGTGAGCATCAGTATTGGAAATGAAATTTTGAAAATACAATTTAGGGCGCAGTATTTATCATTGTCAACAACGATAATTAAAATTAAAAGAATGTCTAAATTCTTTGATATGTAGGGTTTGAATTTGACAATGAAAGTTTGCATTCTGTCAATATTAACGCTAATACTACAAAAGATGCAATATTCTCAAAATGCTTAGGGAAATGTTTGGGGATGATGCTGAACATGTCCAATGCCCCCTTTAATGCAAGGCAAGGGTAGTACTGTGGCAATTTGCAATCACATTGGTGCTAAGGCGAGAGTTACAATGAATTATATACATTGCTTGACCCTGAAATTGGTATTTGATATAACATTTCAGAATATAGAGTTTTGCTTCAAGTGACAATGTCACCTGAAGAACCATTTCAAGAGCCACTGACCCAAGATTGGAGATTATGCTGTCATGCTTTGCCAATTGGTTTTTTTTTGTAAGAACAGGTTTCAGTAACATAGGTTTTACAGTTTCATGCATTTTGAACATTTCAAATATTTATGATAGTTTTAACTGTTGTTTTTTGATGCTCATTTCTTTTCTTCTCTTATTCAGCTAGCAAAATACTAAAATAGGGAAAACATGTTTTTTTCTTAAATCATTTATAATTTGTTTTCTTGTGTTTAATCAAGATCAATTGTTTTGATCTTGAGTAACTCGTAAAATGTCATTGTGTTGTCTTTGTTTTGTTTGATGATTAAAACTACTAACTCACCAAACTGTCCAACACACAGTTGGGCAGATTTGTGTCTTTTGAAATTGTCAGTTTTCACCCTACGTGCCACTATGTCGTTGTCTTTGTTCACCACCAAATATTTTTAGTCTCCTGAGCAGTCTTGTATAATCCTCTATATATGCCACAATCTAATGCACAGCTGATGTGTGCTGTGTCACTTTCCAAAACCCCCATTATTAACCAATTAACTCTTTTACTACTAACCTGTGTACAACCGTGCTGGTCACATGACTAATACGCCATTTTTGTTTTTTTCAATATTCATCATTCTAACAACTTACTAACAAACACTCACAACCACCATATCATAGCTAAGTCATCATCGTAAGTCTACCAATAATCCGCCGTAGTTGCGTGCAGCTTCATATGACCCGCTAGGGTCCTTGGTTTTTCCCGGTTGGTTCCTTGGTTTTTCCGTTGGCACCCGACGAGGGTCATCTTAAGCTGCATGTGCTATATTATCTTCCACCTTCATTTATTAATGCCACCACTAATTGACCAACCAAATATATCTGAACCGTTGTTATCCCGTAAATTTATGCTGCAAAATGTTGTCACTGCCGCATTAATACCAAAATCCAAAGACTAAAACATACCTTTTTGCTAGTCACTGTTGTCTTTTCTTTTACTGTTGATCATAAGAAAGACAATTGTTGGTGCGTAAAGGAGCCATCATAAGCTGAGAACTTGGATGATCAAAAACAACATAGTGTAGGTAAAATTGAACCAGTCATGATAAGTGAGTATGTATAAGATAAATATAAGCTTTGGAGGCAGAAATATGACAAGGGTGTCAAAACAAAAACATGTCTTAGAAGCTTACTCCAAAGATACATAGATAGAAGTCTGCATAATTCAACAAGGTAGGGTGTATACTTTTCTATATCTTGTCTAGCTAGGTTTTTGTAGTCATAGTAGAAAACATTATAGGTATAGGATATGTAGTAAGTCAAAAGGCTCTAAAATAATAAATCAGGTCTTATAGAGAAGCGGCTGACAAATTATTGGAATATGTGGAAGTACACGTTGAATAAAGTAAGTAAGTGAATGTTTTAGTGTAGCCGACTCGTGCTAATTTCTCTTTTATTTGCAACAAGCATTTGTTTCATGTGCATCATGATTATTTTTTTGTTGAATGTTTTGTGTAGTTTTGTTCATAATATCAGATCATCTTTTAATTTACTTAGTGTTGATCTTTACTTTACACCAGTTATCAAAATTTAATCACAGGTCTTTTACGTAGCAAGAATACTTTGATCCAATTTTAGATTTTTGACAAATTTAGAAGAAATCAAAGACTTTGGTTCGTATTTAGATTTGGTCAAATTTGATCTGATATATGATGATTATTTATGTTTTTCAGTATTCCCTCTATGGTCATATGTTGCAATACAAAAATAAAGTTCAACATTTAGTTGAGGTGATTCAAGTGGTTTTGGTCAATTTTTGTTTTTCAAAATGCATGTTTTCTAATCACACATATTCAAAAGTTCAATGATGGATTAAAATAAAAACATGACTTTAATTTCCAAATCCTTAGAGGGATTACTGGTATATGTCCTAACATGCTCTCCCATTTAAGTTTGTTGTACACATTCACATTTGCACAATAGGTAACTAATCACTCTTTATCATGCAAAGTCCTTACCTGGTATTGCATGATGTGTTGCATAACTCAATTCAATCATGCTAAGTCCACGCCCATGATTGCATGATATGTTGCATGATTAACTGCATGTTTCCACCACACTAACACTATTAACATTATATGTACTAATAACTGATATAGGTTGATTCAAATAAAATGACATTATTTGTAAGATTTGTTACGATAATTGATTAAGGGTTTTGACAATTGGGAAATCAGCTCCAAATGAAATGTTGAAAGGCTTGTATTCTTTCTCATTAATTGTTTGAGATAGTTATGCTAAAAAATTGTAATTAATCAAAAGATGATTTTAAGGAATACATTTTGAGTATATTTTTCTATCACAAGGAAGCAAAGAAAAAGAAACTCATTTTAAAGAGATTTTTTGTGAAGAAGAAACAGAAAAACTTTTGAGTTCTTTGGTGTGTTTTTGTTTGCATTAAACTTCATCATAAATTGTGTCAATCTAAGAATACTAATTAATACTAATTGAATGTTTGACAAAACAACATATTGATTGATTAGGTATTTAGATCATAATATGACTTTATTTTTTTATCAAAATAAACACATCATTATTTTAGGATTTGGGGGATTAAAATAATCATTAAGTTGGCAAAAACCAACCACTTTTAAGTATATGCAGGTCGTTTAGATATCCTGCAGTGTGCCGCATGATATACATCTCAACAAACACACACCCTGACAAAGAAATTGACATCTTGGAACTTTTCCCTTTAGTATATCTCTTGGTTATATATATAAATTCTTGCCTCACCCAGTCACATAAAAGTATCTTCTATTCAGACCAGTACCCAGTATTAGACTGAATCCTACAGTCTCTGTCGTTGCGCTTTTTGCTCTCTCTCTCTCTCCACAACGGAACGCAGTGGATAAGTTGCCGGAGTCTGAAGGATTCAGACTAAACCAGTATCCTCTTTTGAAGGATAATTAGGACCTTTGATTTTGAGCGTAGATGTTTTGGATATAACCCCTCCCCTTGTAAGAATTGGAATACATTTTTGGTCCAAATTTTAGCAAAAAGAGGACGTTTGACAGATTTTGGATGGTGAGATTTAAGATGATACATTAACACCCCACTCACCACCCCATCCCCACCACTGATTTGACATATTCTGGGCATGGTTTGTTCATTGCAATCATAGTTACTATTATAACTTGCTAAATTTATGGATATAATAAATAAACTGGAAAGGTTTCCGTTCAATTTCTTTGTCTAAAATCAAACTACTACTTTGACAAACTTGATTAACAATTCGGATACAATTTGTCCATATTTTTGACTTCAAACATTTTCACGATATAAATGATATTACAATTGTTGTTATCAATGTGAATTACAAACATAATCCAAGAAATATTGGAATTTCAGGAAATTTCAAAATTCTTATAATTACGTTAATCAACTTTGTTAAGATTTTTAAAAAATCCTACATGCATTACAGTCAACAATGCTTACACGATTGCAAGTCATGGTACTTACTTTAAGTTGAATCATTTAGAATGATGCACTATTACTTAGTTTGGCACTTACAAAGGTTTTATTTATTATTTCAACATATTTGATAATATGTGAGATTTATTTTTCTCCTTTTTGTGCATTTTTGATGGGATGATATTGTGCATGATTGATAATGATAATTTTTTGAATGATTGATTGATTGACTGATTGATTGATTGATTGTCGTGTTAAAGATGACAATGATGATCAAGAACAGTACAGGTAGAATTTTGCATTTTGACGTAATGAAATGCACTTAGTATTTTTTTTCTGTTTTTGAAGATGACATAACAGTATATATATGATGCACAATTACGGTGCAAGAATGAATGTTCCGAGTATTACATTTGCATAATATTTGCATATTTGAAATGTTTGCACAGCACCATGGTCGACATCACCACGGCAAGTGGATTGATTGATATTTTTGATTTCAGTAGCACACATGTATGCATTTATGAAGTGATAGTTTTTTTGTTTTTTTTTGATTGAATCCAAGCACTATTAAGAAGAATTTTGAAATGAAAATGCAGGAGTGAAGACCTCTTGATATTTATCATCCAGCCATCAAACATTATAACCTCTGCTACAATCAGTTCTCCTCCTTTGTTTTGACTCCCAGAAAACAATATTCGTAGACATTTATATCATCAGGTTTGGTAGATGCTTTGACCAGGCAGATCTTTTTTTTTCAACCCATGAATCATTACAAATATGATTTTCTAAGTTTTTAGTTTTTTGCACATTTTCATTTTAAGTGTTTAAATAAGTTTTTTTCTGACATGTAACTTCACTGCTATTTCATTTCACTTTCTTGGTTCTCGTGTGCTGTTGATATGAACATAGCCTGAGGGGGTAAGTCTGGCTGTGTCATTTTGATGCCCCCCTCCCCCATCTGGCTTCATGTCAGTGTTTTACCCTATTGCTACTTTATCCCCACCCTGGGCTGTGGTATGAATGGCCGCATTCTAACCTTTTATTTTTTTGCACAAGGGAATAACTTGCATGAAATTTGCTTAACCAATGATGCCATGCATCAAAGCCTTTTTTAATTATTTTTTTTCAATCAATTAACAATTCCATTCTTACTTAAATTAAAAGAAGGGGGTGGGTAACTCAACATTTAACATCACTTTTTATATTTGATTAATGTTGATTCTTTCTAAATTGTAATTATTTTTTCAATTTTCATATATTTGTCCTTAGAATTCTTCATATGTGATATTATTTTGAACAAAAAGTATTTATATTTTTGCAAGCTTTCTTTACTGAGCTTAATATTGTTATTCAAATACTTCTTTTTTTCTTTATATTAATTTTTCTCTCTAAAAATGAAATTACAACTTCTTTTAGAGCAATAGTTACGATAATTGATTAAGGGTTTTGACAATTGGGAAATCAGCTCCAAATGAAATGTTGAAAGGCTTTTATTCTTTATCATTAATTGTTTGAGAT
>JXSR01S055914.1:23820-34384 GCA_000969725.1 Ophiothrix spiculata | reverse complement strand
TAAACGTCTAAGCAAAGATTCCAATATTCCATTCCGGCAAGAGCTCTCACCGGGAATCGAACCCGGACCCAATGTGTGTGAGGCGAGATCGCTAACCACCACACTACGGCGCCCCTTCACTTCACTTCACCTTTGTTTACTCTTGTAGATCATAATATGATTAGCTGGTTTGTTCTACATTGTAATAGCAAGGTAGGGTTAACATTCAAATATTTATTGACAAATGGTTTTTTTTTTCCATTTTAATTAGGCATTTTGTTAACATTTACTGACACATCTGAAAAAAATGTGTTCAATATTCCTACTTTTTTTGCATATTATGTTCCCCTCTACTACAGGATTATCTCTCACCCTCTCCACCCCATTATTCTACCTCTTAAAAAAATGTTATGTGGTATTTAATGATTGGTTCCAAACTTAAAATACTAAGGCCCGTATTCTAGAAAGGTGTTTAGCTAAACTGAACTTCAACTGTCCAGGAATGATATGCAACATTGCAGCTTTCAAGCGGAACAGTTCAATGAGCCCTGCTGTTGAGGATACTTAAAACCGTGGTTTAGCTAAACACCTTTCAGGAATATGGGTATGTTTATATAAGAAAGAGCCTTTTGAGAAAAAAAAATCTCAGATTGAAGCTAATTGAAAGGCTAATTCTTGTCTTAGCTAGTATTAAGTTCTACAAGTGTTTGTGGTGTTTTTATTCAAATAAATAACAGAGGTTTGGTGGTAAAAATATTTATTGGTAACTAAATATTTCGAGACATGTTTATCTGATGCCAAATTCGGTGATGAGAGTTTAAGCAGGTATTTATATTTGAAAAAAATGTTCATTCTAAATATTTTTTCCAGAATCAATTTTCTTGAAGATATTAAAATAAAGAAAGTGAGAATGATTGGTAAATGTTAAGAATTTCTTTGTATCCTATTCATTTACTCAGCTTGGTGTGAATGGCTACCCATTCGGGTAAATATTTTACCCAGAATCAATTTTCTTGAAGATATCATAATAAAGTGAGAATGATTGGTGAATGTTAAGAATTTCTTTGTATCCTATTCATTTACTCAGCTTGGCGTGAATGGCTACCCATTCGGAATTACAAATAACGGCTACATCCTGTTTCATCCTGATCTGAGACCCAAATACGGTCCCAACGGTGCGTGCACCAAGCTCACATACGATAGTGTCGATTTGGCTGAAGTGGAACTCTCGGATATCGATGAAAGGGTAATGACAATGTTTAGAATCAATTCATGTTTTTATGATATGTGTAGACATTATGTCTCAAATACTGAACTCTTCATGTGTTAATGTTTAAGGATTCATGCATTTCAAGATGGGATATGCAGCAGTATTTAGTTTATACGGTCAAAACATTTGCTTTGTGTTTAGTATTCTCAAAATACATTGTTCAGAAACACATTATGGAAAAGTTACAAAGACTTTTTGTCTAATTTCAAAATAGATATATTTATTTACATGTCAAGTTATTTGTTTCTTTAATATTCATCTTGAAAAAATAAATGTTGTGGTATTTGTCATAAATGAAACAAAATAGATGACGATTCTATCAATACTAACAATTTGGTGAAATTGTAGATGTTGGCAGGTGTACCCAGAGTATGAGAATGTCTCAATGGAAAATTACTAAATTTTATGATTTTTTTTTTTTTCAATTTTGCAGTGAGAAAAATAATCTGCAACTCTGCATTGAAATCCATCTGAGTTCAGAATCTCTGTAAATGTTATTGTAATCTTGCGATAAAGTCAGTTTCTGTCAAGTCAATCTTATTAACCATGCTATATTATTTTAACAAATGGATTTCCATAAAATCATTTGGGTGCAGTAGCATTGTCATCAAACATTTGAAATGGGTTCAACTCTTTTACTTCAAACCATTATTGTCCCGTTCCCACTGATTCTCGGCGATCTTGGTCTTTTGTCAATTTCACAAGCTTCTAGTTTATCATTAGCCTAAATTATTGGCAAAGCGTAGTGAGAATGCTACTTCGTTCAGTAGCCAAGAGTCTAAATATGGAATTTAAACCGTAAGATTTTTAGCTGTTATCTTTCGGCTAACTTGGCCTTGAAACTTAACCAAGTGTTTTTACGCAGTGTGAATGCATTTTATTTTAACCAAGAGTTGAATATTGTATGCAAACAAATTTGCTTGAATGACCTTCGGCTTAGCCTTAAGTTTACCAATAGCGCATTGTCGCACTCACTAGACCGCAGCCTAAAATCTTAATGTGGACAAAACTCTGGCTTAACAGGTGGTCTAACAATAGTCTCAAGATTTCTAGACCGAGCAAAAATCTTAGTGGAAACACAGCTCACGAACACCCAAACATTTCTGAATGATTACAAAGTTGACAACTGTACAAGACAGAGTTTCACTGAAAACTTACTAGTTATATGAAGCATGTGCAATTTCCATCTTTTGCAGTCAAAAATTATGGAAATTTGTTTTTCTAAGTTTTTTAAAAGAATAGTTCTGGTGTAAGTATTCCATTAAATTTGGTTTATTTACATATGTTTCATGTTTGTTTGTTTGTATATTTGTTTGTTTGTTTGTTTACCTGTTTTGGTCTTATCTTTGAACAAATAAGGTCTTGTAATTGTTGTCCTTTCGTAATATACGCCAAGTTTATGTAACATAGTTATTCTTATTACAGATTAATTATCAATATTTACTTAAGGAACTAACTAGATGAATGAACATCCACTTTTTTCATCTGTTATTCAGACAGAATTGATAATGACTTCCGATTAAATTTCTTATAACAATCTTTATTCTTGTATTATACATAAAATGCCTTTTGCACATGAATATTTCTTATTGATCATATCAATACTCTGATAATGAAAATATATACTAAATCCAGCAACGGATCATCGTCTTGTGTACCATCCAACTCACATGTTTTATATCTATTCTTTTCCTTCTTCCGCACCTATCAGGAATATACCAGAGATTCACTAGAACTTGAACAGAATCAGGTGACCATGGGCAGCCCATACCTCTTGTTCCTCTTTACTACTCCATAACAATCTCCGTCGATCGATCAATCGCCATTGGTCAACTTGGACTAAACGACTATTAAATAGTCAAAATAATCCATGCATGCATTTTGATGGCCTTTACTTACTAACACAATTAATTGTTACCAATAACAAATGTCCAATCCATTTTTTCTCAACTTTTTAATCAAATCGAATTCATGTTTCCATTTAGATGTGATTAGATGTCCATCCCCTAATACAACTTCTTCTGTCTTTAGTCTATCACACTAAACTATGACCTTATGCCTGTATCCATTTCATGATTTACATAATTTTGATTATCATGTCTGATCATGCAACAGCTTTTAAACACATCAGATCCATACAGTGGTCCGAATTACGAAGTGAGTATTCATCTTTTATATGAATTTTACACACACATACGCCGTAGCATTCAACTCTACATCTACTTTAACTCGGATTATATTTGGGAAAGGAAATCAGTTGGTAGAAAATTGTAGAGTTGATGCTTACTATTCACAACAGCATAACATCTATCTATCTATCTGTATATATATGGGTTAGTATGCTTTGTATGTAACCACTATGGTATTGGGGCTGACAATGTTTGGCAAAATGGCTGTATATTTCAGTTAAATACACGTCTTTGCTATCATAAGCCTGTGCTTCCATAAGGTACTAGCCATCAATTCTCCATCAATTTTATTTTTATGAAACACTACATATTCACTTTTACTCAAGCATTTGCAAGAGAAAAAATTATTAATCACAAAACATTAATAAGATAATAGCTGTGTGTTTTTTGAAATGGTTTATAAAATATCGGCTTCCATTAGTACTACCTTCCATACATATATCCATATGAAATTTAATTGAATTATATGCTTGTAAGCATGGTAAACAATCTTACTATTTTATCAAACAGACATACTTCTGTTGATCTGCAAGTTTCAAAATACTTTCATGAATTCTTTAAGAATCACAGTTTTTGTTGAGATTTTTTATTCCGATGCACACACTATTTAATTTGGCTATCTTTATTTTGGTTATGATATATGAATGCATTTGGGCCATTTTTATTTGGCTATTTTTTTTCTGAACAGTCTGTTTAACAACTCTGCATTAGCTGAGTCAGTCTCTGTAACAACTCTGCATTAGCTGAGTCAGTCTCTGTAACATCTCTGCATTAGCTGAGTCAGTCTCTGTAACATCTCTGCATTAGCTGAGTCAGTCTCTGTAACAACTCTGCATTAGCTGAGTCAGTCTCTGTAACATCTCTGCATTAGCTGAGTCAGTCTCTGTAACATCGCTGCATCAGCTGAGTTTGTACCTGATGTACCTTGAACATGTTAAATTTTTCTTACCATAGAACAAAGCTACTAGGCAAAAATGATACAGATGATAGTCAAAACATGTATAAAAACTATTGCAAGAAGCTGCAAGATATTGGTTAAGCAGAAGCATTAAGAAGTTTTAAAAGTTATGCGCAAATTATGGGGGGGGGGGGTTGATAACTTCATCATATATGTTGTAACTTTGTGTATAACAATCTTGAGAATTATCTAGAAATTGGCAGATACCACATTGTTGAACAAGTCTGCTTTTAGGGTGTTTGGAATCAAGCCTGCCAACATTTTTGTGCTACAATCTTAAAAAATTTCTCGCTCATTGAATATGTTATTTAACTGTGCCTTTCAGATAGTTTACTGTTAACTTTTCACAAAATTCAGAGAAAAATTCTCTCAACTCTATTATCAAATTCAACTTTGCATTTTGGATAGCTTTACAGACAACTTTTGTAAACAATTCTCTGTAATTAATAAGTGATAAGCCTTTCTGATATTTTGAGATGTCTAATTACTTCTATCCCACTTTGGAATATCTCTCCTTGCAACATTTCAGGTCCTTTTCAAAGTAGCCCTCCCGATTGGGTACCCAACGCGCTTTTTTAAAAAAATCTACCGCGGTGTCCTGCTAACGTGAAAATTCCATATAGGTGGTAGTGTGTGTAGCTGTGTTGAAAAATTGTCGAAATGTTTTAAAAATTATACTTTTTTGGTTAAGAAATTGAATATAAGATCATCACATGAAATCTAATCCTACATCTAGATCTATTTGCAAACAGCATCCATTACAAAATCCCTAGAGAAGAGTTGATATTCCAAAGTGATGCTAAAAAAACTTAAACCTATTTGTTGCTACTTCCTGGACATCTCGTAACTTTGTTGAAGTCCATCATGGAGCTATCCACACAGCACCAAAGATCCAGATCAATTCTTATCTCTCTACCTGATCCAGATCCAGATCCAGATCTGACATCTGTGTGTACACAGCTACCATTACAGTGATCTAGATTTCAGATTTGGATCCCAGAGATATGCATTGATCTGGATCTGCACTCCATGAAGATTGCCACCTAGATAGTTGCATTCTGCTATTCTTTCTCTTGATTGAAAGCTTATATTTGAAGATGTCAGATTCTTGCAGCAGGTATTTTGTTTCCTACAAAGATTCAAATCATTTCAAGATTTTTGTGTAAATAATTACATTTATAATTCAAATGCCCACTGCAGTCTTTCATAAAATTTGCCAATACTTCATTAAAAAGGTTGTAAGTTAATAAAAGTCCATCAAGGTAACCACAGACCAAGGCATGTCTTTTATACAAAAGTTATATATTTATTTTAACATTCAGAACAATGCTAGTTTTTCTACTTAAACTGATTTTTCCATAAATGTCTTTAGAGAGAACTATTTCTACTTATTATGATTTGTGATTCAGTATAAAAAAAAGTCAATCTGTTAAAGTCAAAAAAAGAAGAACAACAACAACAATGCCATTGGTCTTATGTGAGCCTTAATTAAAATGTCCCTGAATTTTTATCAAATTGACCACATTTTTACAGGGCGATCTAAACACACAAAGCACTATAAAACATATTTACAGATAATCATTACCTTGCAAATACCTGTTTAAATGCATTATATACACATTCAACATAGGCTTAGGAAGCTTGGCAGGGTGGGTGGTTGTAGGCAAAGGGGTCCAGCCAATATTTTGAGTGAGGGGGCAAATATACGTAATAAACATGACACATTTTAGATTTCATACCAAAATGGTTGAAAATTACCCCTCCAAAAGCATGGAAATGTATTAAAACTCTATAGCTTAGGTGATAGGGGGAACTTTGCCCCTCGACTATGAGAGAGAATGAGAATACTTAATGCCCTATAATCCGGGTGGGGTGGGGGGGTAACTCACATATGTTGGCAGGATATATATGGTAGACCCCCTTTTTCATGCCGCTCAGTAGATCCCCATTTTCTGCATGATTCAGTTCTTTTGACCCCGTTTTTGAAAAACAACAAAGTTTTAGCACCAACTGCAAAATTTCAGCAGGAAATGCGATTCGCGCCTGATATACCTATCACTTTAAAAGTTGAATGCCCGGCCCAGAATATATCTCTAAATATATACAATTTTCAGTGACAATATAGTGCATACCAAAGTGATCCATACCAAAATGAACTCTCTCATACCTTCAGGGTGATTCATCCCTTCAACTCCTACAAAAGGGCTAAAACTTAGTATTATTTTTGCCATCACAAATATCACAATTGTAGGTTTTTAACTGTGTTAATTTCAAAACAAAATGGATACAAATTTAACCCCTCAAAAAGCATGAAAATGTAGGGAAACCTTGTAGCTTCGGGGTCTTTGAACCCACAACTCCCACTGGGGTTTTCCCACTGGACCCCCCCCCCCCCCCATGGGGTCCTTGAGCGGTCATTTTGAACCCCGGCTGTAGAAGTTTGTGTTTTCTTTGCTTCATTCACTTCGCTTCACAAAATTTTAGGCCCCTATAATGAAAATCTTCCTAAGCCTATGTAAAATTCAAATTGAACTTAATGCCTGCACCATTGGTAAAGCTGTTAACAGTTTCCACCATATTCTTAGCTCAATTTTAATGAGGTGTAAATAACAAATGTGTTTTCACCTGACGTACAGTCTATAACAGCATATTAAACACACACATACTAACAACTTACAAAAATGAACAATCTACCATCATCTGAACCATATCCCTCTGTCAGTCCTCCCAACTATGGAATGCTCTACCACCAGTCCGTTTCCAATCTATTGTCTAGAAGCCCCTTGAACAATCCCAGCATGCATTGTAATGTCTTACTATCACTACTAACTCCCTTGCCCTCGTCACACATCATCCGTGAATAACTTTTGTAATTAACAAAAGAACTAACCTCAAAAAATAAGTCCCCTGATGATCATGCAATCAAGATTTTGCGATTGCAGGGACGTACACTCCCCCGGCCAGCCTTCCCTGTTAAAGCGCTGCTCCTGTTCGCCACTAACATTTGTAATAGTCACTCATACTGCAGTCAAATTTATTCATCATCAAGTAATAACAGTTGAATTTGTGATGTTCTTCGCTACTAACAACATGTTCATTTGTCTTATATAGATGTTCTAAAGCTGTGCTGTATGCAACATACCCATTTAGTTCTCTTCATATCACTTTATAAAGTTCGATTATTATTTATTTTATTATTTTTTTCAATCCACTTGTAAATTTTAATTTGATAATAACATTATTGGTCAGAATATGTAAATGTAAATGTAACCTAAGAAATTGTAGTTAGTACTGTGGTTTGTTTTCATTAAGTCAAAATGAGACTGTGGTGGACTTTTTATGATACACTCTCGGTCAAAAGTGTTTGCGCACAAAACCTTACACTAGCCATATTTCGAGAACCGTTCATCATTTGCGTAATATTTTTTCAGATTTATATTTTACATATATAGATCTAAAGAAACCAACAGGAATTGCATTTACCGCATTTGACATTATGGCGTGCTAAACATACTGTATACTCTCTTTTGCACATTCAAAACGAAGTTTAAATACATAACTGCAAATTTTTTGGAAAACCTATGACCTGAAAATGTTCTTTGCGGTTACACGGTGATAAAGAGCACTGAACTAATAAACTACATAGGTACATAGCAAGAAGTGTGTGTGGTGTATTTGTATGTGGTTCAGAAAATCTGTCATTTTTATGGTTATGGAAGATCGAATATCAGAGTAAACATAGATTATTTATATTGGATAAATTAGGCACCTATAAAATTATGAATTTTTTCCGAGTCTTGGTTGTTTGATATAATAATTACGTTTTTGCCCGTATTTAAGCGTGCGCAAACACTTTTGACCGGGAGTGTATATTATTAAGATGCCTTAGCGTTTCACAAGGATTTCTCAATCTCATCAAATATTTTAAAAAAAGAAATATGAAAATATTTGATACAGTAGCACTTAAAATTCTTTATTTCTTTAAAGTTTTATTTCAAAGCAATACATGCCTATGTATACCACTTTGTTTTGCATTAATTTTTGAAAATCTGCAATTTATGGCATTTTTGTGATATATATGGCATCACAACATGTTTTTTTGAAGTTATTCACATAGATTTAAGAACTAGAATATCTATGAATATATAACATTGACATTCAGTGGTAATGACGTAGATCTATTCAACTCATTTCTTTTCAAAATGCGCCTACTGCTTTACTAAACTTTACTTTTGCTTGCTAAATTAAAATAAGTTTGTTTTAAAGTCATTTTAAATTGTTAGCGACATAAATGCTAAAAATACACTTGCTTACGCACTGCAGCTTTATGCTAGATATAGAACTCAGCATAGCAAATTGGTTGTGACAATTTTAAACATCTGTTTGGTTAAATAATAAGACTAACATTTAAAATAGTTTGCTATTGGAAGTGTTATTTCTACATTTTGCAAGATCATGCATGAATAAATTATATCTAAGTTTTGTTTTAATAACTTTATTTTTACAGATTTCATTTGATTTTGATTTTTTATACTACATTACTTTGCATTATTTTCTTATAAATAAATAAATGCTAACCAGTGAGATTATGAGAGCTACATTTTCATATAACAAGTTTTAAATATTTGAAAATGATCCTTCAACATTTGTAATGGCTTATTAAATCCTTTTTTCGTCAATAACCGTTTTTTAAATCTGGAAAGAATACCATTAATTTGAGTGATTTAAGAAATTAAAAGTAATTGATCACATTTTGCTTGATATGAATTTTGCAAAGTTTAAATTGAGTTATGATTTTTTAACATTTGTCACAGCCTTTTGTGATGCATATATGTTCCTTCATGATTTACTAACACTGACAACTATAGGCAAAACAAACAAAAATTTATTGGACAATGTAAACAAAAATCCAGGGTAGGGACTGCATTTTTAAATAATGGGGCCCTGTACTCTGGATTTTTGGTTTCACTCCAATAAATTTTTGAGTGGCTTATATCTTTGCTATTTGGGTATATCTATATCATAGTCTGTTTTATTACTAATACTAAATGTTCTCATCATGTTGTCAAATGAAACAATTTTATTGGTTAATTGACAGATGTCAAACTGGGTTTGAGTACACTGAGGTAGAATGAAAAGATACACTCCCGGTCAAAAGTGTTTGCGCACAAAACCTTTTTTCGAGAATCATTTGCGCCATATTTTTTCGGATTTGTATTTTACATACATAGATCTAAAAAACTCAATGAGAATTGCAGTTTGAAAATATGGCGTGCTAAACATATTGTATACTTTCTTCTGTACATACAAAACAGCGTTTAAATACATAACTGCACATTTGTTGGAAAACTTATAACCTGAAAATGTTCTTAAAGGCTACACAATGATAAAGAGCATTGAATAATAAACTACATTTTTCCCGTATTTAAGCGTGCGCAAACACTTTTAAACGGGAGTGTATGATGAACTTGTAATATGTCTGAGATCATTTTTTTGGAACATCTAATTCTTTTTTCATGTTATTAATTTACTTTTTTAAACATCAAATTATTTTTTATTTAGATTCCAGTATTTTCAAGTGTTTTATGAATAATATTTGTTAGGATTCCTCATGGTCAGATAGTTTGGGGTTATAATTTTAGAAATCACTTAAGGTGGCTTAGCACAGAAAACATTTTTGGGTACGTATGAGCTGATATCAGGGTTGTTAGACACAATTTCAAAAGTTTTATCCTGGGTTTTTAGCATACTTTCAGGCCTATTGTATCTTGCGTTAATCTTACACATGCATCATTCTTTACGCATAAGACCATGTGCGTTACTCCAGACAGAGTGTTTGCGCAAGGCTCAAAACACACAGTGCTAAGGGGATTTGTCATTATTGAAAAATGCATTTTTTTTTATTAATTTTGCTTAATATCTCAACAGGTAAGTCTGTGACCACATTGTTATGTTTTTGAAAGAACTTTACAAGGACCACAACATAAGTAAAAAAGAAAAAAAATAATACACAGGTTTTTTTATTAAAAGTGTTTTTGTCTTGATTTTTATGAATTTACCACACAGGTCAAAGGCAAAAAGTGGTAAAGCATACTGTTTATGAAATGGATTTTTCTCAAAAACTAAGTCGGTGATTTTTCATTTTAGAAATGTGATCAGCACACATGA
>JXSR01S055914.1:1861-12825 GCA_000969725.1 Ophiothrix spiculata | reverse complement strand
CAATTGATACTTCTTCGAGGGGAGGGTGAGGTTTCTTCCTTTAAAACTGGTTGTAGGGATGTGCCGCAAACATGGGTAGCAAATTGTACGGTTTTGCACCTCAATGGCTCCTTTTTCTGAATAAAATTTGGTACTTCAATAGGTCTGCTTATAACAAAAGTTTCTAAAACTTGCACCAAATTGTGCAAATTTTTAGCAATTTTTCTTTTAAAAATTCACAAATTTGCAGAAAAATGGTCTCCATTTTTGAGAAGAATTGTGATTTTTATATACGTTTGACTCAAAATGTTGGTAATTTAGTATATACATAAGTCCAACTTTCTTGAGAACTGATGTTTTTATGGGTGACATATCTAATTTTCTAGTGGCACATACCTACCCATACCAAGCTTGAGCCCCCCCCCCCCCTTCTCCCAGATGGTTTTTGCATGATCAAATAGCAATCTGTTTGTCCAGTTTTGACCGGTGAAGTAGAAAACAGGTATACATACATCAGACATACACTCAAAAGTGTTTGCGCACAAAACCTTTAACCACCCATATCTCGAGAACCGATCATCATTTGCGTAATTTTTTGCGGATTTATATTTAACTTACATAGATATAAAAAACTAAACAGGAATTGCATTCACCGCATTTGAAAATATGGCGTGCTAAACATACTGTATACTTCCTTCTGCACATTTTAAAAATGGAGTTAAAATACATAACTGCCTGTTGTTGGAAAACTTATAACCTAAAAATGTTCTTTACAGTTACACGGTGATAACGAGCAATTGAATAATAAACTTCATTGGTACATATCAACAAGTGCGTGTGGTGTATTTTTATATGGTCTAGGAAAACAGCCATTTTTATGGTTATGAAAGATAAGTTTACAGAGAAAACATAGATGACTTATATTGGATACATTAGGCACCTAAAAAATGGTCGTTTGATAATTATGATAATTACCTTTTTTGCCCATATTTAAGCGTGCGCAAACACTTTTGACCAGGAGTGTATGGATTCACCTGATTACAAACTAGCACCAAATGACTCCATACTATGTCTACTCATGTGTATTTATTCTTCTTTTTCTTCTCCATTTCCTCCTCTTCTTGTATTCCTTTCCCTTTTTTCTTTTTATCTTCTTGTTCTATTTCTTCCTCTACTTTGGGGTTTCTTTTATCATATTGGGTAATCTCTATTACAAAACAATTTGTTGCCAAAATTCATAAAATGGGAAGCTTTACCACTTTCAAGCCCATGATATACTAGCAAAACGCAGCTAGCGTGTGGTTTGAATTTAGACGCTTTGAAGACGATAACCAGACACTAACAAGTTAAAATAATTAAAACCTTAGCGTCTTCATTAGCGTCTAGCTAGACAGTAGGTGCGTCTTGCTAGTATATCATGGGCATTACTTGTGTTTCTTTGATTTCATATTTTCCTTCTCCTATTTCCTTCTTCTTCATTTTTGTCTTTCTTGAAAAAAAATTCAGTGACCCTCACTTTTTATTTTGTAAATTGAAAGAACATTTTTTGTCCAAATTTTGTGAAAAAATTGACACCAAATTTTGATGGGAAGTTTTTGAATCAACACTATAAAGTATGTCACTTTTGACACATTTCCCATAGACCCCTGTACTAATTTTTCCCAAAAATGCTATTTTTAAACTGACTCACATGAAAAAACGAGTCTGGTGATCCCCAATTATTCTTTTCAAAATCTGTTCAACATCAATAAAATATTATTCATGCCAATTTTTACAAGCAAATTTTTAATCAAATCTGTCATGGACCAGACTTCTTGATATAATTCAGCTTGCAGGGGTGTGAGAGTTCCTCTTTTCAGCTGATTTCCTCGTTTTTGAAAATTTTCTTGTGTTAAAATTTCAGCTTTTTTTATTCATTTACAGCCTGGTTTTGACCTTTTTCCTGACTTTACAACGCTTTTCCTTGTTTTTGTCAACTGGCCTCTCACACCCCTGAGCTTGAGTAAAAGCACAAGCTTATTTGGTGGTATTTATTTCCATTCCTTATTCAGTGTTCATACTCACGTAATTTTGTAGCTTTGTCTCTTTACAAATTCAATTTCTTGTAGAAACGTCAAGTGACATGTTTTTGATAGAAACAAAGATTTTGTCATACAACAAGATTTTTCAAGTTAGATGGGGGAAAACTGCTGAAGTGATCATGACATTTTAAATCAGGGGCACTGGTACACACATTTCTGTTATATGTTAAATCATCATGTGAGTGCAAGAAAGTCGTATCTGCAATGGCTGCCTTGTGTTACACATTTTAACACCTAGTCATTAGAATTTTATGAAACCTTAAAATTTCTCTACCATATGTCAGTGGCTCCTGAAATGGTTCTTCAGGTGATGTCACCTGAAGAACCATTTCAAGAGCAACTGACCCTAGACTGGAGATTATACAGTGTGCAGTCAAAAATTAATGGCAGCTATTGCAGATACGACTTTCTTGCACTCACATGTTAAATGAGCAGTTACATTTTTATGTAAAGAATTTATTTTGATTTTCATAACAAATCCAGACCTGTAACATTCACATCATGTTTTATCAATTTCTTATTTTACAGAGGAGAATAACAAAGCGCAAAAATTATTACTACTTCACAGAGCTACTCAAAACACCTTTTAGGTAAGTGAACCACATGTTGTTTGCACCAGATATGAGAAAATCTAAGGAAACGCCAGTTAATACGCCAGTGTAAGAAAACTCCAATAGCTCCCTTCTGTTAATTATATTTATAACTTATAAACGCATACAAATCTCTGAAAATGCTTCCACGTCACTAAAATAGCATTTTCATGTCAATATCTAATCATAGTGTCACATTTGACGTTGTATTTAACTTTTTTAGACATTGTTAGATAATTGTTATAGTACTTAGTTGCTGTGTTTAAACAGCCAGTACAAGAAAACCCAACTCCATGAGCCTCCCCTCTGCAAATATATACTAGAAAAATTATCTAACAATGTCTAAAAAAGTTAACTACAAGGTCAAATGTGACACTATGATTGGGATATAGACATGGAAGTGCTTTTTAGTGATTTGAAAGCATTTTCAGAGATTTGTATGCATTTATATTTTACAGAACTTAACAGAAGGGAGCTATTGGAGTTGCGGTTTTCGTGTACTGGCATATTCAATTTAATTGCTTATTTTTAAAGCTGTTGCCAATAATGTGACTAGTGTATTACTCTTTTCCTTTTTCAACTCGTTTAGAACCTATTGATTTTAATACATTCTTGGAGCGTGGCCAAGCGGTTAGAGCACGGGTCTCGTAATACCGAGGTTAGGGTTCGAGCCCCGGGCCGAGCGGTTTCCGTCTCCTTGTTTCCTTGGGCAAGAAACTTTACTTGCTCCGTGGTTCGGAAGTCATGTAAAGCCGTTGATCCCCTGTACGAATAGACTCTTTCATGGGGTATGCATTTCATGCAAGTACTGTGTATCATTGATTGATTGACTGATTGGACAGTTTATCAAAATTCAGCTTTGGTTAGTCAGACTATGTTTATTTCAAATATGTAGAGTAAGTTTAAGGGGATAGTAGTTTAAATACTTAGGCATATAATTTACTAAGAACAGTTATTCTAATTCAATGAATTAGAAATATCTTGTTTCAGGGGGTTTCTGTTATTGATTGCATCATTTCATTTTGTATACATTTTTAATTGAACTGATAAATCCAGTTGAGAAATAAAACATTGGGAATCTTTAGAGACTTAACATACTTGATATAGTACCATCAAGGATTGCATATTACACCAAAGTTCCTTTTTTAGTTCAAGTTTTAGACATTTTTGTGTGGATATTCGTTCATGATTTCAAAACATTTTTAAGCTTAAAAAATAACTGTTCAAGCTTTGAAAAGAGTGTTTCTGGAAGTTTTCAATTCAATTTTAAGTAGATTCTAGTCCAGTCCAATAGGCAAAAAATAAAAGCTGTTTATAACTGTTAACAATATTTTTTTATTTTGTAATTTCATCATTTTTAGTTTGGGCATAGTGATGACGGATGGACCAGACCATACAGAATTACAGGGCCCAGAAGTGTTTAAATTTAACAAAGCTACAAACAAGACGATGGGTGACCCGTGCGGCATAGTACAAGGTGAGTTGGAATAAACCAAGATAAATTGACACAACTGCATCAAATCTTGAGTATAGAGGTATTTCATTGATGTATCAAAATGCTACTAAAGATGGTTCGATACTTGGTTATGTTATTTTCAAATGTTTGATATTATGTGTTTTGATAGTGTAAATAGTGGTTTGTAGAAGATATTGATATTTAAAATATTTGGATGTGAGCTATATGCTTCATAATAGCAAGGTTTGGGACTAGTTAAGCTTACAATCTCTAGACTTACACCTTACTAGGTGAAGCTTACAAACATAAACGAAAAAGAAAGTATCCATTTTGGTCTATGGGACATAATTTTTTCATCATTAAATTTTGAATATAAATTATCAAATGGGATTGAACTGCTATTCCTTCTTGAATATTGTGATACCTTGCTTGTTGCCATTAATAATTTTTAAAAGGAAAGTAAACATTAGAATGCTGAGTTATGTGGAGATTTCATATATGTAATGACTCACACCGAAAAGGGGGACTTTGCGACAGAACACTTTTTGAGAAACTGATGAAAATAGGCAGCAAAAAATAAAGAAAATAATAAGAATTTCCAACAGATTTTCTGTTGTAATATTTGATCGCCTTGATCAATTTCAACAAGTAAGGATAAAATCAAAATTGATATCATCATCAAAGTCCCTCCTTTCGGGGTGAGCCATCACATATGAGTAGCAAAAACCTTTAAAGGCTGATTTGAGTGTGTAAGAAACAATGTAGAGTAGAAGTGGTCAAATATTGATTTAGTTTCAAAAAGTAGCATAGAGTGGAGTTGTTGCTATTCATTTGTATGACTATAGGTAAAAGCGCAACAACTTAACATTTGGTCATGTGAGTCGTATCTGCATTAGCTACCATTTGTCATTAATTTTTGATAGCACACTGTATACTCTCCAGTCTTGGGTCAGTGGCTCTTGAAATGGTTCTTCAGGTGACGGTAAGAACCATTTGAAGAGCCACTGACATGCAGGGATTTGTGAAATTCTAGTGACTAGGTGTTAAAAAATATAACACAAGGCAGCCATGTATGCTCCTTTCAGGTACGATTTTCTTGCACTCGCATGACGATTTGGCATTCTACTGCTCACCATTTCATTACTATTGCCTCCAAGATAACAAGTAAGGTTTCAAGATGTTTTAGGAAAGAATGATGGTTCAATCTCATTTAATAAGTTTCATTCAAATCTTAACAATTAAAACATTAAGCCAGTCAGACCAAATTGGATGTTTCGTTTTAGTTTTTGTTTTGACAATTATATTTTTAGTATGTATTGTTGGTTGCTTAAGATGCCCGTGAGAGTCATGTGATCATGCATGGATCAACAATAGAAACATTACTTGGAAACTATGAAGCCAACGGCTCTTGAGTTTTAACTCTTGTTCATGGTGTTTTAGTATGTATTAAAAGTATTGAAAGAATCATTGGAAATTTCTCACATCACAAAAACGATGTTCTTGATCTTGGATATGGGATCAGTTCCTTCATTGGTTGTATATTCGTAAGAATGTTAAAATAATCCTATAAAAAGGAGAATATCATCATGTGAGTGTAAGAAAGTTGTATCTGCAATAGCTGCCATTTGTCAGTAATTTGGATCACACTCTGTATAATATCCGGTCTTGGGTCAGTGGCTCTTGAAAGGGTTCTTCAGGTGATGGTGTCACCTGAAGAACCATTTCAAGAGCCACTGATATATTAAAGGGGAGTTTTGAGTGATTTTGTGCACTCTAGTGATAAGGTATTAAATAATTTGGCAGCCAATACAGATACGACGTTCTTGATCTCACAAATTATTGAACAAATTATAATGCTGTGTGATGTGACACACATATATCAAAAGGTTGGTGCAGATCTGAATTTGGAAAATTAATAAAGTGATTTAGATAATTCATTCATGGAAAATCTTATTTGCCCATACTCTATAAACCTTGAAGTATGCAACAAGCAATCAGACTATGTTACAAGATTCACAGCATACCATTGTATTCTACAACCCTGTGAACTGATAGTTTTGTATTGTGTAAGAGACTAGTAATGATTGATTAAGACCAAATCACTGCGTATTAATATTTGTGTATTATCATTCATGATTTTGGTATTATTTTTGGCTAATTTTGTTGCTACCACATGGACAAACAATGAAAATAAGTTCATTTGAATATTCAGCAAGATTTGTTACGTGGTTACGATTCAAAAAGTACGGACTAATTTACTTCCCCGAATGGTCATATTGGTTTACGTGCGTTAATCGGCTGCTTGTTGCATACTTCAAGATTCACAGAGTATAGGATAGTTTGAGCTGTGACATGATGCATATATTGGAGCCTGCCTGGCATTGGGGACTTGACGATACCCTGCAGTGATCCTATTGCTTTAGTCTGCACTTATGATTTCCCACTTGTAAAACGTTATTTTGCTTTCGCGCTCGTCCTGCCTCAATTGCTGGCTGGCCATGCAGCCAATTTTGATTGAAATTTTGATCATTTTCCAACCCATTTTTTGCATTATTTGTATATATATCTAGCCGCAAGGATAGGAGGTAGGGCAGACATGTTCCATACTCTAGCATGCCTTTTTTTGACAGACAATTTGCAGCATGCCAGTAGATTGTTTGTCCTTTAATCTTTGTACGCTGTAATTAATGACATATATTTTGTAAAAAGTAATAATCTTGTTTGCCATGTTTAACAATATACCTCCAGAAATGGACTTCGATCATTATAAGTTAAAAGTAGGCTTCAAAGATATTAAGGTGCTGGAAGACTATTCTGTTGTTTTATGCTCTATAGCACTGAACACACCAAGTTCAGTTTCAGTTTTAGTTTCAGTTTAGTTTTGTTTCCATAAACAACTAAAAGACTAAATACAGATTAAGCTTTAATGTGTGTGAGTCTGCACATTCCAAATTTGCCATCTAATTAAGTATTTTGCAGTATGATTTTAATTTTTTGACAAAATGTTTATAGTTTAGTGTGCTTGGTGATAATGACACACCCTTGAATTTCTTCAAATTTAAGCCTAGATGGATGTCATTTTCAATAGATTAAACCAAAGAAAACCATCCATCGTTTTCCTCAGATGCCATTATCCTGTGGGGAGCGGGTTGGCGCAGAGGCGGTTCCCTCGCCTTGCACCAATGAGGTCCCGGGCCTGGCGCTTTATGTGCATTTGGTTTTCAGTCCATACTCGCTTCCGCAGGTTTTTCTCAGGGTACTCCGGTCTTCCTCCTGCATTCAAAACTGAATTAAAAAAAAAAAAAAATCTTGGAGCCCTGTTAAAGATAAGCTTCCTTTAGCTTACTTGGTATAAGTACCAAGTTGGTTTCCTTTGCAAGGGCCTAAACAAGGTGATTTTTTCTATAAAATTCATGAGTTGCTTGAAGTAAAAGAAACCTAACAGATAGTCATTATCATATCTCATTTTATATTGCTTCATTTGATACAAAATTTGCAATATTTCAAATTCTGCTACCATTTTTAAAATTTGCTTTTTTCATTCTGTACCAGGGATTACTAAACCATTGCATGTATTAACAACGCTAACACTCACCTTTTATTTCAGACCATTCCTTCATGCCAGTGAGACCTTGAGATTTTCTCTCATATGGATCTCTATTTAATTGCCTGCACTCCCATACAACCATTTTATATTTGATTTGGGACCTTTACTTTGCTATTTGCATACCGATTTATTCACAATTTTGCCTATTACTATGTTCATGATTTGGCTAGTTGGTTTCCGGTGCATCTGAATGCTCAAAAATGTTTGGCATAACATTATCAAGTTTTATCTTCAATCAGTTTTGAAAGTTTAAAATTATTTTATTCTCCACTTGAAATCAAATTTGACAATTAACTTTGTATACGATTAATGCTGTTGTGTATGTATACTGTTTCAATTTTACTAAGGCTACATATTTTATGTACTAAGGGTGTTATGCCAAGCAAAATGTATTAAACCAAGCAAATCACTTTCAAAGTTCTTGCCAAGATATGGGGAAAATGAAAATTAACAAGGTTTCTTGGGTTATGATATGGTGGTGGTGGTGTTTTGTGGAAAAAGGATATATCGATTGTAGACGAGTATCACTAACACATCAGCAGGAGTCTTGCAAACAATTACTAACAACATTAATCCCAAGTCTTGCACTGGTGGTGTCCTAACTGCAACAATACTCTATGTGGTCATGTTGAGTCCAGTATCATATGATGTAATGATAATCCTGTGACATTTTTAAGTTCATTGTGTCATACCACATGTCAAGTTCAACATGTCATATGACATAGTTGAGTCAGTGTATCATGTGATAGTTGAGTTGCCATGTGACATAGTTGAGTCAGTGTCATGTGACAGTTGAGTCAGTATGTTATGTGACAGTTGAGTCAATGTGTCATGTGACAGTTGAGCCAGTATGTCATGTGACATAGTTGAGTCTGTGTGTCATGTGACAGTTGAGTCACATGTGTAATGTAACAGTTAAGCCAGTGTGTCAAGCAGCATAGTTGATTCAGAGTGTGTTACTGTGATATAGTTATGTCAGCGTCATATGACTTTGTTGAGTTATCATGTGACATAGTTGAGTTAGTATGTCATGTGAGAGTTGAGTCAGTGTGTCATGTGACAGTTGAGTCAGTATGTTATGAGACAGTTGAGTCAATGTATCATGTGACAGTTGAGTCAGTATGTCATGTGACATAGTTGAGTCAGTGTATCATGTGACATAGTCGAGTCGATGTCATGTGACAGTTGAGTCAGTGTGTCATGTGACAGTTCAGTTAATGTGTCATGTGACAGTTCAGTTAATGTGTCATGTGACAGTTGAGTCAGTGTATCATGTGACACAGTTGAGTCAGTGTATCATGTGATATTAATAAGTCAGTTTCAAGTGATATTGATGAGTTCATAATATTAAATGACAATGTCAAGGTTAATGTCATCAAGTTCAATGTGGATTGTCAAATTCTATTTGCCATGTCATGTTGAGTACATTGTGTCATGTGACATGGTAAAGTTCAGCGTGTCACGACATTTTTGACCCAATGTTACACGACACAATTGTCATATGTCATCGTTGAGTTAAATGTTTCATGTGACAATGTGACAAGTTTAATGTGTCATGTTGGAGCCAAATTGAAAGTGCCCCTTGATCTAACAGCAATTCTGATAACCCTGTTTAAAGCTTTGTTAATTTGTCAAAATGTTGTGCTTTAATACAACGGTTTCACCTGCGAAATAAGAATGGTGTTGATGCATTTGTATGTCTACTGATACTGAAGTTTCTTGTTGCTTTATCATTACAGCCTGTGAAGATCTTCTAACTGATAATATTGGAACAGTAACGGTGGCAAAATGGTAAGCTTGTAATGTTAATCATAACTGCCTACCAAAAGCAGCTTAAGTGATATCATGTAATGGTCAGGGTCAAAAGTTACGTCCATTTAAGTAAAGACCGGTGAAAAGCACCTGGGCCGATTTCACCGTTATTTCAGCGTAAACAGTGCTTCATGATTCCATGAAGATTAACAATGCAGTGAGATAAAATGAAAAAGGCACACATCATGTTCAATAACATTTTATCATTTTATTTTTTCATATAAGAATAATTTCATAAATAACTTTATGATAAATCTTTTTAACAAGTTAAAATGTTTCTCATATCCCAAAGTAAGCATAAACAATTGCATCAAAAAATCGATATCTTTGGTGGAAACTGGATTCTAAGCAAAATGCATAATGCAGTAATCTTTTTGAAAGTTTTTTCACACAGTTCTGTTTCATATTCAAGGGTAATATATGGAAATCAAAATTTATTCTTCTAGCTTAATTGATAAAACTTCAGTTTTAAAGAAGTTAAATTCAGAAACGATGGTGTTTCCTTTGTCCTGTTTTTATAAACCTCTGGGTAGTCTTGAAGTGCTTGCGTGCTGACTCTGCCATTTAGCTGATATGTTGTGTCACCAACTAGGATATCTTTTAAAAACATCGTTCTGTCATCCAGTCCAACATCAATACATCTATCTATGGGAATGGTCATCATTAAGAGGTCTATGCCTTTGTGGATGGAACACTAAAATCAACCTTGTTATCCTGTTGAATATCGTATGGCTGATTTGGGGCATTATGTTCCATTATTGTGCTATTGTAAATGAATTGTATGAATTGGCCCAGGTGGTTTAAAGGCAAGGTCAATGTAATTGCCATATCTCTGTAGACCATCAATTTGGATGAAACAAAGTACATTTTGTAGCTGAAGAAATAGGCTTGCAATATATATAAATGATAATGTGATACAAAGTGTAACTTTTTTCTTTAAGCGTAGATAACGATGTATAAATTTTTCTTTCACAACCTGTATCACATGCATAAATAGACACCAACAAATATTGTTAAGCTCCCTGCACAGGAAAATTTATGTTAATCTATATTCTTTTCATAAGCATTATTACTGTCAAATTATATAGTTGCAGTGTACTCCAATTGCCTTTCACTATACACAGCAGCTTTTGGACCTCAAAAATATTACTGCCTTACATGGATGAATTTGTTGCAGGTTATACATATGTTTATGTAATGTTTTTCAGCATGATTGTGCATAATAGTGTGCTTTCTAGGATGAATGCAATAAGTTTTACACAAAACCTGTCTTGTAAAGGTCAATCAGACCATGGTCAACTGACTAACTTAAACATCAGCTAAACTAAAACCATTCTTATTCTCACTGTAATTTGCAGGAAATATTGCAGACTCAGTAATGCAGAAGTGAAGAATTTCACAAGAGAAGAGAATGTCATCAATTATCTCAACATGTCAAT
>JXSR01S055903.1:53722-65410 GCA_000969725.1 Ophiothrix spiculata | reverse complement strand
ACATTGAATGTATTATTGTAAACAATATTAATGGGCATCCACTGTTCAAAGTGTTTGTTTGAAAAAAAAATCAAAATGTCTACATACTTTTATCATGCATTTTTATATTGTTGGTGTTTGAAACTGTTTAAACACAAAAATGATCATCAATTTTTACATGTTCTTGTTTGGTACTCCTTGACTACCATGACAATTCACTAAGGTGTGCAAGAGTGATCATTCCCCATATGTGCATTTTTCATGTTGTGAGTTGTTCAAAATGAGACTTCAAAATTCTGGCAAAATTAACCATTGAGTCAATGGAGCTCAGTCAGTCCATATTCATGTAAATCATGGACTGTCAAATCAGTCTAATTGCCAATTTTTTGAAGTCTCATTTTGAAAAATGTGGGTAATGTGCTCTTGCACACCTATAGTGAATGCTTAAGTCGTAGGCCATGGTAGTCAAGGACAAAGAGTATACCAAACAAAAAAATGGTACGCATGATCATCAGAAAAATGTCGAAAAAGGGTCGGATTTTAGGCCATTGGCGTTGTCGACGTCGTTAGGAAAAGGGATACCTTTTCAGCATAACTTTCGACATTAAAGGTCGGCTTTTTATGATATCTTCGACTTTAGGGTCACTTTTTTGCCAGCTATTCTAAAATTACAAAAAATACAACAGAAAAGGCTTCCAATGTGTTATTTTCATGTTTTTATGGAGGAAAATAGTGCGTTACACCGTTGAGGGTCCATTTCAGCGTATTACGCCATTAATGGGTCAAATGTTCATTACGACATTTAGGGGTCAATTTTAGTGTATTGTGACATTTAGGGGTATGACTTTGAATATTTTACGACATTAAGGGTTGGAATTTGCTGTACATGATTTCGACATTTAGTGTCCGATTTTGAGGTGCTCTGACGAGCATGCATACCACTTTTTTCTTCGAGCGGCCTCCTGGTTACACATCTCCTTTTGTGTTTATTTCAAGTAATGTTACATAACTCAAAACAGAAGAAAACAATGACACATTAATGTCTTTTAAGACAAAATGAGAACAACTCATAGACATGCTCAGTCACAATTATTACCATAGACTAACCATTTATTTACAATTTTGTTTTTTACATTTCAGCTATTGTCACTGTCAACACCGCCCCAACAGGTGCACAATCATGTACCGAGAATGACTGTAATCCAAAGGTTGATTGTGGAGATATATCATGGACATGCAATGCAGACTCTGTCACAACTCCTGCACCAGGAGCCCCTGAGAGGGAAGACCTTTACTGCTGCGATTATTTTGGTACCTGTGACTCCAAAAGTGAGGTAGGTAGTTTGTTGTTGAGAATTACATAATACATAAAAGATACAATATAAAGATAAAATCATAGGAAGAACTTGGATAAAAAGGAACAAAGTTCTAATGGCTGGACCAAATTTGGCAACCAGACATATAAAATTTTCCAACCAGTTAAGGTTAAGAAAAGTAAAACCAGCAAAGATGAAACCCTAACTTTCCTGATAAGAATATAACTAGCAAGTTAGCCAAGGTTTTTGCTAATTGAGGTTTTATACAGTGAATTAATCCTTGCTTCAATTTTGCCCTGAATGGAACACTACCCTCCGTGTTAATGCATGCAGATCAAATTTGTAAGTCAGTATATTTGTATATTACAATCTTAAATTAAAAAAGGAAAATGGAAAAATTGCACAATTTGCCGTTTCAAAGTAAGTAGTAGTGCTTGGTTAGCTCGCTAGTTGCAATTCCCAGTCAAAGTCATCATCATGCTTTGGCTGCGGAGCAGGCGACTACAAGATTTCTCCAGGCACATCGATCTTGGTCAATTGTGGCAATTTGGGCAGCTGACATCTCGTGATCATCATACCCCAACAGATGATTGATATAAGATAAGTAAGAGATACGAAGTCACCCAGATCTCCTCTTGCCAAGTAGTGGAAAGTAGAGGGCATAACGTCTGACAGGACGTGCCCCGGGAAACTCAGTTGTCGCCTCCTCACGCAGTAGACAAGAGGCTCTGTGTCAGTCATTGAATACAGGCTGCTGTTGGATACGCAATCCCTCCTCCTAATACCAAGCATAATCCTGTAGCAGGAAGGATTATGCTTGGTATAATCAGTATTACCAGTCAAAGTACCCTTCAGTTACTTGGGATGATCATCAGTGCTTGTGCTCTCTACCTTTTTATTTGCCTGTTTATTGAGATCACCCCCGGACCAGTTGGTTTAATTAGCAACCAATATGAATTTGTATAATAGTAGAGGGCATGACATGTATTTGCACAAGTTTTACTTATCTCTCTTTTAAAGCCATTGGTCCAGACACTAATTATAATATGTGATTTGGTCACCACAACTCCTTCTTGTGAGCATGTTACCTTCCCTTATTTTAGAATGTTGGTGTGCAAAATGAGGAAACAAGAGCAGTCATCTTGCTCAGATCAAAGATCCTCCATGCTTTACTAAGCAGGTTTTGAACTCCAGCTCTTCAGTGTCCAATGATAAAGAGTTTAGAGCTTACACTGCTGATCTACTTAATAAAGACTGTGCCAAAATGACGCCTTCTATTGAAAATTCCTGGATCTGCTCCTGAAAAGATTGTGAAGATGGGAAATCAATACAATGATGAATGAGTTGCAATTAATCTTGTCCTTTTAATGAGTGTAAGCCACTGTTTAATTCATGTACATATTGTATGTCTTTCTTCTTTTCAGATCTCTGGTAAGGTACTCAAACGAACCATGAATTATAAGACAGGCACAGGCCAGGAGCGCAAAACAGATTGGCTGGATCTCTATGTCAATTCAAACAATGTAAGTAAATGAACCAGACAGGTACAGGTCAAGGCACAAAACAGATTGGGTGGATCTCTATACAGGAGATGTATGTAAACAAACCACAAATATTGAGACAGGAACAGACAGGAGCACCATAACAGATATGCTGTGATCTCTATGGTCCGTATGCACAAAAGAGGTTTAAGAGTTAGACCGGTTTTAAAGTTAGACTGGGTCGAAGTCAAAATTACTACTGCCATAAAAGGACCTTTTGTAGCAATTTTGAACTGTAACAAAATCAAAGATTCAACTATAAATCTTACAAACAGTATAAAATATGACAATAGGCAGGAGCGGACATCCGGGCGTTTTGTTTACATCCGGGACGTTTGTCCAAATAGCGCGGTGAAAACATTTGCAGACTTCCCATTCAACTCAATGGAGAAAATGCCTGCTCGCGGAAACTTCGATTGATTTTAGCAAATTGTCAAAATATTTCGATTCCAAAATCATATGAGATGTGTGGTATTCAAGTCTTAACAAAATGACAAACGGATCATCATTTCAAAGATTTTCATCTGGCTAAAAAAGAAAGAAAATAATGAGATCACTGGCTGAAGTATTGATTGTTTTCACCGCGCTCGAAGTGCAACGCGAGTTATTTTTAGACCACTGTGCTGCGTAACTGCTGCGTATGACGTAGGTCCGCTTCTTCCTATATGGGTCATGGAAAATATATTTAACTGTGATACAAAATTTGACTTAAACCAGGTCTAACTTCAAAACCTGGTCTAATTTTTAAACTTCTTTTGAACATAAGGACCTTAGTTGTGAACAAAACATAAATGTTGAGCAAATCTTTATCAGGCATGAGAATCTTCCTGTTTAAACAGGAATTCCTGTTTTTTGTGGCCAAATGTATGTGTTTTCCTGTTTTTTTAGCCTGTTTTCCTGTTTTTTCATGGAATTTCATTCTCATGCCTGCTTTATTCTTCCCCTTGTAAACTTGGAAAAGAAAAACACCAAGCCTTGACTGGGATATGGACCCAGCACCTTCCATTTATTGATAGAGTGCTCTGCCAACTGATCAAGCTATCAAGGAGAGCTAGCATCAAAGCACTAGATTTAATCTATAGGCCTTTAGTCCAAATTCACATCTCTCTTCACTTTTCTAGGGAGAAGCATTATGTAGAGAAACAAATTATTTCTAGCGAAATAAAAATGATAAATTATTGCTTGGTTCACGAAGTGAAACATGTGCAATTCTGTGTTCTTTTCTTTTTTCTTTCTTAAGTCTTAGGAGATTCTTGGATGGAGGAGTTTTTGACCTCATCGTGGTCATTTTCTATTGAATGCTTTTAAGCTTGTTTCGATCATAATTGAAATTGTAAACTTTTGAGGTCTCTAACTAGCAAGTTTTACTTTTCTGTTACTAGAAAACAAAAGTAGATACTCACTTGAAACTTTCCATACGTTGATCAATCAAATTGATCTTCATTAACACATTAATTCAAGCTGCATAGCTTATCTCCTACCTTGGACCAAAAACTTATAATGTGAACATGATTGGTACTTTTAATAATTTATATCAGATACAGAATCATTGAATCCTTTAGAAAATAAAAACTTGTCATTTTCATGAAATGATACATTCATCGTCCAACAAATGCTTGCTTTTGATACGATGAGCCATAAAAGGAGTGAGAGGATAAACAAATTTTTGTATATAAAATAATGCTAACTTTATATTCAGAGCTGTACACCCCTCCCCCACCATACTCTTTCTCTTATTGGAGGATGGGGGAGGACATTGCATCCATCTTATTCCTTTCATTAAAAAGAGTATGTTATTGTTTTGATGCAATGAGTCGTATTTCTTATTTTTAACAAAAATGAGAGAGAGAGAGAGAAAAAACCTATTTGTCTATAAGATAATGCTAAATTCACAGTTATACATACACGTATACCCCTCCCATGCACATGCTCAAGCTGTCAACTCAAATGATGACCATGTGACAAAGGCTACATGTATTTATATAAGTGCAAATTGCAAATTTTGTTCCTACTCAAAGTACATGATCTTATTTTAGCATCCAAAATGAAAGCATATCTTTTACGCACTAAATTAACTGGTTAGACAATAGTGTTTCAAATTGTAACACGTATCCAGTATTTGACACAACCGTCCTTAGCAACCATATTGATGATGCACTTAGGTTCTGGTTAGATTTGATCTTTTTGTTTTTAATATATATTTCACAACAGACTTAATTCGATTTCAAATTTTACAATAACTTAAAAAATAATGTAACTTCAATTATGATCACCTTTGGGAGCTTTCGATCTGTCATGACACTAGACCTTTTTCAACCCGAGGAAAAAAGTTTTAAAAAATGTTTTTCCTTCACATAACATAAAATGGTTCATGTGTGTTTAATCATATAGTTATCACGAAAGAAGGTTATTCTCCAGTGTTGCTATTTCATACATTATTCTTTCTTCTTTTTTTTGGGGGGGGGAGAGGTAGAATTTTAATTCTTTTATCAAAAACAGTATATTATGAGTCCTAAAATAGTAAGATTTTAAAATTCATGTCTTTTTTGCTTTGATCTATAATGGTTTTTTAGGCTTGATGTCTAAAGACATTCGCTCACCTGAGAGACATTTGCTTCCAATATTCACTCTTTTTTATCCAGTCAAATGGAGAGGTAATGACACTTACAATGCTTGAATATTTGTTAAATGGATGGTAAAATTGATTTGATTACTGCTGACATTGATTTAACCAATATTCAAGCATTGTTAGCAATAGGATTGTGTATACTCTCATTCATCTGAGTTGATATAAGTTCTATGATAGTTTTAAATCTAGACCACCAGAAATTTTGCTTACTCGGAGCAACCCAGGTTTTGCTTGCAATGTCGGCTGTTCCAAGTAAGTAAAATTTCTGGTTGTCTAGATTTAAAATTATTATGGATAATTGTTAGCAATGTTTTCTCTCCATTCTAGAGAACATGTCAGCGCATATGCCTCTCTGGTGAGCGAATGTCTTTGGACGCCAAGCCTTAGAATAGTAATGGTGGTTTCAAACTATCATGTTAACATTGTTATGTGTAAGTGGTAATTTCTTTGCAATTCAGAGAGTTATTTCAAAGCTTTGTTTTGTTTTATTCTCAATTGTGTAATTTATCCCGGGGGGGGGGGGCACCCAACTTTGGTTTTGGTATGGGTGTGCGGCCCTGATATCTGAAACCTAGTCTAGGTAACGGATGATTGACTCTGAAAAGGGGGTCTAGAGAACTGAAGGGATTAAAAAATGACCCTTAAGAACTATTTTTTAGGCAAAATTTGGGCTCTGGAAGCAAAAATTTGCTTGAAATGGGGGGTCTTGGGAACTAAATTTCAAAAAATGAGGCTAGGGAACTGAAATTTTTTTAAATAAGGCTTGCGAACTAAAGGTTGTGCTTGAAATGGGGTTCTAGGGAGCGGCAGACAAGGCATGAAAAAAGGGGTCTTGAGGGCCGCACATACCCGCATTACCTTTCTAGGTCAGTGCCCAACCCCTGCCCCCCCCCCTCCGGGAATTTATCATCTTGTCAAGCTTGCCACAATTTTTT
The DNA here is from genome assembly GCA_000969725.1 of Ophiothrix spiculata. Classification (NCBI taxonomy): domain Eukaryota; kingdom Metazoa; phylum Echinodermata; class Ophiuroidea; order Amphilepidida; family Ophiotrichidae; genus Ophiothrix; species Ophiothrix spiculata. Next base: position 59,010 of record JXSR01S055903.1, on the reverse strand, counting down.
TTCATCCAAGCAGATCTGACAAAAAGTGTAGCTCAAGATTCGCACAATTGAGAAAACGATGTTGAGCAATGTTGAGGCATTTGACGGTAATAAAAAAACAGCTAACCTTTTTTTTCTTACCTTAGCTTCACATAACAAATATTCAGCAAATTTGATCAATATATAATGCCTTTGTGGTCTTTAAGAGATAATACCAAATTAACGTAATTGGTTGCTATGCTATAAATAAATTGTACATAAAAGCAATGGCATATTGTATATCATTTACGCATCAGTTGCGGTAATATTTTTCAATTGTTTCATCTTTATTTCTCAAGACAGATCAAATTAATTGAAACTTCTTATTTTAAGCTCAGTAAATAAACCATTTGATAAAAGTGATGATATTGCTCGGTATTTGTTGTATGGAAAATAAGTGATGAATTGAACTAAACTAAATTTGAAAAAAAAATTCATGTTCATAAAATAACTACATATGTATCATTAATACCCGGAACCATAATTTTGTACAATTTGACAAAAATTAGTGGAGAAAAGATGGAGAAAGTGTGCACATTGAAATTACACTAAATGTACATGCATACTATTTTGTTGAATTGTGAATAAATGCATTTCTAACATAGGTTTCTATCAAGAATAGTAATGCTGTGGTATTTAAATTTTACTACCATCTAGAAGAGGAATTTTTTTATTTTTTGCAAAGTTGGAAGTTTAAGTTCTCCAACTACTATAGTCTTTTTGCAAATGATCATTTTTCTACATGTTACCATTTTTGGTACGTATGTTTCTCATATTATCATCTAAATCTGAAATATATGTGTTATTCTTTTGTATCAAAAATAATTTATGATAAATAAAGTATGCATTTTCTACAAAGTTGTGACAAAAGAAACCACCAAAATGCAATTTGATTCATGCACAATCGGTAATTTTTTTCAAGAAAATCCCAAAAAATTATTTGTCTTAAACTCTAAGTCATGTTATGCAAATCAACAACAACAACAACAAAAAGTTAATGTGGCTATTTTCCTCTTAGATTCACTGTCTCTGTTTCCCTCTTCCGTTTTCTAACTCAGTGGTACTTTGACCATGCAGCATGAGTTGTATTTATGTCAGAATTGCAATAAATTTCCTACTTTATAGCCTGTTGTGGGCATTAGATAACAATTTCACGTATGCTATTCCAGTTTTTTGCAGCGTTTTCACAAAAGTGTACATGTGTTCTTATGAAGTGGGTAAAATTTTGCTCATAAGATCTCTCTTGCAATTAAATTCTTAAAATGAAGTATTAAAGCTTAATGGTCCATATGCACAAGGATCTCAATGGTCCATATGCACAAAAGTTCAAGATTTGGACTGGGTTTAAGTTCGTTTCAGAATGTGTGCCATGGCCGCACAACAAGCAGTGCGTTAAAAATTCCAAGTGTGAAATTTGAACATTTTGAGGCAATCAAAACAGGTCAATTTATTGATTACCTTGTGGTATTGATCGCAACAACAGGCGACACACCACAATAGAGCTTCCCATTGACTTACTGTACAAATTGGTTGCGTAAAAACACCCAAGAACTCAATAATAAAGCAACTGGTTGCTTCAACACTGCCTTTTCTCAGATGATTATGGTCTCTTCTAACACAAAATGATGATAAAAGTACATCTTCAAGGCAAAAATTTAAAGAAATTGGACGCTGAAGTATAACGCCCCCTATCACTGAGAGCCGAATTTTGTATTTCCAGAATCAAGCTTAAATTAAGGAAAATCCTTTAAATTTTACCAAATTAGTCTGGAGATCAAAAATGGCATCAGAGCATCTTTAAATAAACCTAACTTTATGATCAGAACAAAATATTGACCAAACATATTGCCCTTCCGTACGTTTTGAAGTCCTGTTTTTAGAAGGGCAGTCAATTTTGCCGATTTAAGAAATGCCGGATTGTGAGTGCTAGTTATTTAGTGTAGTGCGCCCAACACATCATTTTCACTGAGCTAGATATAATTTAACTTTTCTCTTAATAAACCTCAAATAATGTGCTAAATTGCAACAAATTTGTGGTCTGGTGCAGGTGCCAATAATAACCATATGACAGCTACTCTGATATGACCTTTAAAGTTCAATCAAGTTTAAGTGATAAAATTGTCTTCATTTTTTTGGTTTTTGCTTGCATTACACTGCAATAGAGCTCTTCCCAATCTTAAAGATCCAGATGCAAAATTCAAAATACCTCAAAATTGAACTTTTGGGTACAAGAGAATATTTTTTTTGGAATCATAGATAGAGAGGGAGACTGCCAATACCACTAATCGTAAAGGCATTGTCAGTCATTGGGCTCAAATTGTGGTATTTGAGTTCTCTCGAGTCTGGACAGCCACAATTTTTCTTTGAGTGCAGCAAATTTATGGTTGCGTTTTGGTGGAGGTAATCTGTGCAAATACTAATTTATGTGAACGGTGCACAAAACTGAATACAAAGATGAGAGTGTAATTGCATCATCGGCAATACCACCAATTTGATACAATGCCAGAATAAAAATGGTGCCAAGTGTGGTATCTCCCCTTTAAATCTATGGTTGGGATACAAAATTTTACCTACCCAGATCTTATTCAAACTTGTTCGAGTCTTGATCTTTGTTGTGCATACAGATTACTAAGTTTAATCCGTCTAATTAAAGAATTCCCATTTAGATCTTTTACTAAGATACAGGCAACAGCAAATGTTAGCGCCACCTTAATTTGTCTAAATGTACTTTTTCCACAGGAACATGTAGGTTCATGGGTGAGCTACATCGATGACTTGCCGAAGGATTTGGCTGCTAACACTCCATACAACATCACTGATTTTTACTCCGAGCCTGCAGGCGCATGCACTCAACCTGGTGCTACACATAAATACCCAGGATGGTATCACGTGGCTCTAGCAAGTGTCGTCAATCTAAATATAACAGGTGAGCCATATTGCGGGCCATATTGTTAAAGTCAGTGGGATTTGACAAAATTTCAGAAATTTTATTTGTGGATGATTTACACTTAAAATGTTAGCAGGTAACAGTTTATTGCCAAATTTGGGAAATTTTTGATCAAACCCTTCAGAAAAGTCAAAAATTTGAATTTTAGTTTGTTTATCGATCTTGGGCATGATGCTTTTCTCTAAAACTGGTGAAATATTTTGCACCTGCGGAAGTAAACCTTGTTTTTCAGATTCAATTATGTGATTAAGAAAATGCAGCTACAGTGGACGTTTGCAGGCGACAGCACCTAGCACTCAGATTTACAGCTTACCACTAAAGAGCAAAAAGCTCTTCAATGTAATACCCAGCACTTAAATGTGAAAAATTGCAAATTCAAATAGAATTTGGTCAAATTTAGGAAATTTTCAGTTAAATTGTCAATTTCATGAAACATTCCCACAAAAACAACCAACACTACCTTTCTATATAGCAAAAAACATCTATAGAGCTATAATTACCACTCTGTGCCACAACCCAGAGGGGTGGGGGTACTCGAAAATTTTTGGTAGGAATGTGAGATCCGCGATATCCAACATAGGGTCTTGCGGAACAGATTTTTGGTCCAAAATAGGGTCTATGGAACTGATTTTTTTTTTCTGAATTGAGGTCTCAGAAACTGTTTTTTCCCCATAAAAATAAGACTATTTGAGCTGAAAATTGCTCAAAATTAGCTTGCAAACATAATAAAACACACTCTTTTAGTCATTTTCTTTGAAAATGGGGTCTTAGGAACTGAAGTAATCTTGAAAGAGCATCTTGGGGAGCAGAAGAGGAGACTAAAAGTGGTTTTAGGTTTACTGTTTATATCAGTGGATACACGGCTTAACATTTGGAAAAACAGGAAGTTTGGAATTTTAATAATTTATATTCTGGAATATATTAGTTTGTACTTACCTTAAAGCATATGAGATAAGTACAAATTCCAAACTTGCTATGACAGATATGTGCAATGGTATGTGGCTCACATATGGAGTTGATGACTGAGCATCCCTCAAAATGAAAGGGCTTTCTCATCTGCTGTTTAACTATAGGCCAAACAATAATTTATTGGACAATGTAAACAAAAATCCATATTGCAGGGCCCATTGCTAGTAAATGCAACCACACTATATGTATTTTAATTTGTTGTCATATCCGATTGGTGATTTTAACATTGACCTATTATGTTGTTTTCCATCCCTCCCTTCCCTGATCTTTATTATAAACAAAACTTCATGGTGCAGTGCCCATAGTTTTGTCAGTGCAACTCCTACCATGGATTTTTGTTTAAATTGTCCAATAAATTTTTCTTTTCCCTATAAACATGAGGGTGGATGAAGATCAGGTGCAGCAAATTTGGTATAATAAAGTTGATCAGTTGATCAGTTGAAAATCAACAACAAAGAAGTTCCTGGGAATAGATGATCAACAAAGCAAAATGTCAAACAAAATGTCGAATAAACTTATCCACCAATTTCCTATGGAACTGATTTTTTCCCAAATTGAGGTCTCAGAAACTGCTTTTTTCTCATAAATCAACAAACTGTTAGGTGAAAGCAGCAGAATGTATCATCGTGTCTTCACAACAATTATTTCAATTATCTTTCCAAATACTCTATCCTCTGTCCCTATATTCTTCGAAGTATTTTAATAAGTCATAAAAATTTGAGTCAACAGGCTGAATGTAGAGATCAAAAGGTATTAAAAACAAATACCTTAAACTTCAAACTTGTACCCCAGGACTTGTACTATACAAAAATCCATTGTATGAGTTACATTCACAAACAATGGTGCCCTGTACTCAAGATTTTTGTTTACACTGTCCAATAAATTATTGTTTCAATGCCTATGCAAAATATTTTGCATCTTAATCTTTTTTTGTTTACAGGTTTAACTATGGACAGTACAAAGAGCTTCGCTTGCAATGATGATTATATCTGCTCTGAAGATAGTTGTCAGGCCACACTTGGGGGTGGACAAACACCAAACCAAACAATTTCAGCTCAAGGTAGGCTTCACTTCATTGTCAATCAATATCAATCAATATGACAAGTCTTTGCAGCAATTGTTGGCATTTTTGATAGAGGTATTAACTACAGACTGCTGTATGGAGTAATTAGTGCAGTTTACTGTATATAAGATTGAATTGAGGTATAGTTGTCCTAGTTAGGACTAAAGGCATCGGGAAGCATTTCACTTTTTACATTTAGTTTCCCAAAGTGATGAAAACAATTTCTAAATGAGTAAAGTTTATCAAAATATCAGAAAGATTATTTGACAGTCTTGGGTGATATTGTGTTAT
>JXSR01S055903.1:23078-34173 GCA_000969725.1 Ophiothrix spiculata | reverse complement strand
GTTTTTGAATTATGGAAAGATGTCATCAAATTTGGAAATCATTGTTCAGATATAAAATGCTGATTGTTTATCTGTTTAAAAATTATAATAGGCTTGAAAAAGTATTATATACTAAAAGAAAATGAGCATGTCCAAAAGTAACACTTTTGCGATGGAAACTCATTTTTAGCTATTTTTCACGTTTTTCGCCACTTTGAAGGCATAAATCAGAGTCATAATGGCATTAGAAGTATGACAAACCATATATGACCAAGTAGATTTTGACAAGCCCTACCCGAAAATTGCAGTATTGGAAGAGATAAAGGCACTGGAAGGTTTTTGTGGACAAAAGAACGTAAAACATGCTATTGGCACCCGATTTTTCGGAGTGAGCGTTATATTTCTTCTCCTTTCTTCAAGTCACAGACAATTCAAGGTCCTTTACAAAATTTCAAGACCAATTTTATGTTAAAAACCATTTTTGTTAATTGCTAATATAGTTAACAATTGTCCTAAAAAATGGTTACATAATACAAACATACATAGTATATCTTTATTCATCTACATCTATTCATACGGTTGGTAAAATGCCAAGAGTGAAGATAGGGATTCTGGTGCAGATCCACTTATGCATTTAAAAACATATATAGCAATAGTTTGAATTGGGTCCGCTTCTTCAACGGCAGCCAGTGCAGTTCTTCTAATAAAGGACTAACATGATCAAATTTGGATGCGCAATAAATGAGTTAAAAAGACCTGATGGTGTGATTACTGGTGTCAAAATCCAAAAACCAACGGTTGCGAGAAATGATTGTGAGATGGAAAGTGAGGTTGCTACAAAGAGATGATATATGTGCTGACATAGACATGTGTGTATCAAAAATAACGCCAAGGTTGCGCACAGTTTCTGATGGATGGATGGTTTCAGTTCCAATCTGTAATGTGACATGAGGCATACGACGTTTGTTGTGAGAAGATGGCAATGAAAAATTCAGTTTTATCATTATTCAACTTGAGCAGGTTGCTCGTCATCCGGGATCTTATATCACTGATGCAGCATGTGAGTGAGGAGAGAGCAAACTGAATTGATGAGTGTTTGGTAGGATTGAGACTTGTATATAGCTAGATATCGTCAGCATACATGTGGTATGCTAAACCATGGTTCGTAATAATTCAGCCAATTGGAATTGTGTAAACTGAAAATGACAGAGGACCAACAGTACAACCCTGTGGCAAGCCATATAATTCATATGCTGTTCAGAAGAGAGGTTATCGTTGTTGCACACTCTAGATGTTCCGTTTGTAAAATATGATTGAAACCACTTAAGAGCATTGTCTTCAAGACAGACTTCACATGCCATTCTAGCAAACAAAAAACATGTAGAAAATTTATCGTTTGCAAAAACTATTGCAGTTGGATCAGTCAAACTTCGCAACATAATACTAACCCTTCATGTGTCTGACAACAGGTATGGGTAGTTACAATTTTCAATGGTTTCTTATTTATATCGGAAGACATCAATAAAGCTTTGAACGAGTTGATTGTTGATGGGTAATATTGCTCTGATTTACTCGCCGGAGGTTACAAATTCCTCATATTTTTAAAAACTTGATCACAATTTTCAACAAATATAGCTTCTCCCATAACGTAAATGACGAATATGTTGGTCGACATAAATAGTATTCATTTGTGAATGCTGGTTATTGGAACAATTCAGACTACTGTAAAATGAAAAAGTAAAGCAAGGGAAATCAAAATCAAAGTTAGTTTAGGGGTTATATTGTGTTTTTTAACTTTCGGGTTAGCCTGGGTCAGCGGTACAGATATACGTGAAATGGCCAGGGTTCAAAGGGTTAAAATACCACAGCATTATCATATTTTGGGTTGGTAGCAAAGTTATATAATTGTGTCAGAAAGGCTTTTATTGAGGATTCGACAGAACAGTGAACATGCTTATTTACTGTAAATTTAAATTTGCAACCTTGATCCTGAAGAAATGTAAGACCAAATTTCACATCATACATTCAAATAGTGACACCAGCAAAATTTCTTTGTTAAATTTCTTGTTGTACCCCAGATTTTGTTGAAGCACTCTACATTATTGCTGTGTCATCAGTACACAGAGCGATCCCACTTTCTGTTGCTACCTTGGGTAAATCATTGGCAAAACCAATAAAAAGCAAAGGTCCCAGGATAGAGCCCTGTGGGACACCAACTGGAACGCATTGTAATCGAATTGGGAATTATTAATCACAGTGCATTATGACCGGTGGAACAAGTAATTTCTAAATCATGATAACTCATTACTAGTAACACCAAGAGAAAAAGATGGTCAACCGTGTTGAATGCTTTTTTGAGGTCTAGAAATACATCACCTACCATTTTAACCTCATTTTAGTGGCTGTCAAAGTAGAATGTCAGGTCTAAAACAAGTTTGTGTTAATTTGTTTCATGCATGAACATACAAAGTTTATATTGAATTTTGCAGTAAAATACTTTATCCACTTTTTTGATATTTTCTTTATCATTTTTTGTTATTGTTGTCCAGCTCCTCCAGGTGGTGTCGTTGACGTTAAATTTGTGGAAGAAGGGTTAACAAACCTTAATAACAAAAACGTTTCAGAGGAAGTAAGTGAAACATAAACTTGTATTATAAAGAATAAAACCATAATAGGCAAATATCTACAGATGGTGAACAGGGCTCAAAAGGTATTCTCCATAGTCCTTTATTCTGGACTATGATTTCCAGCTGAACTTATCTTTTTAAGCCTTTTTCATGTTGACTTGAATGTTTTGTCTCCACCTGATTTTTGGTTGGCCCACTGGTTTTGTTTCTTATGAGTTTAAAAGTTAATCCTGCTTTTTGCAGGGATGTAAGACTTTCTGAAATTTCCCAAAGTCTGAGTATTCTATACAATATTGTGGGGTTTTTTTTGGGAGGGGGGGTGGAAGGGGTTTAGTAAGTAATTACTGGTTCAAAAACATCATATAAAATGTGGTGAAATTTTTGCTTTGCACTGGGGAAGCAGTTTAGTGTAGCGGTATTTCCCTCGCTTTGCACCAGTGAGGTCCCGGGTTCGAGTCCCGCGCCCGACGCTTTATGTGCATTTGGTTTTCAGTCCATGCTCGCTTCCGCAGGTTTTTCTCTGGGTCCTCCGGTTTCCACCTGCACTAAAACGGAATATTAAAGAAAGATCTAGGACCCCAATGGAAATAGGCTTCATTAGAGGCTTTTTTGGGTTATCCTTGGCTATCAGCCTAAAGAATTCTTTCTTTCTTTTTCTTTACAATGAGCTATGGGTCACACAATGAAATTAGAAATGAGAATTGGTGCTCGCGCCATCTTGTCGCTCAAGGAGCAGAGTTATGTTACCGTGGGATTTGTTTGGAAATTGGTCCGATTGCTCAGCAGGTCGCATAAATGTACACTTCATGTGTATTTTATTTCACGTGCAAACCGTATCCACATGTCCAACAGCATCTATTGTGATATGCGCAGAGCTAGATACAAGTCAATTTTTCCACAATTCTGTATTGAAAGTCTCTAAGAGTTGCATGTGCAGGTGTAAAATGCAGGGGGTGCAATAACTTAACCTCCAAGAGCGACAAGCTAAGATGGCTGCCATCCAATAGGATTCACACAACTGTCAAATCAAGATGGCAGTTCTTATTTGTAATTTTTATGGGTTTCAAGAGAGAGGCAGACAAAATCTGTTGGGTGGTGCTATAAAAATGTAATTTCCCAATCTTGGTGAATCTTGTAAAGCATCGCAAAACAGTTGGTGGTGAGAGTTTATTTTTGTAACATTACCTGTTGATTAGGATGAACCCTATAATTTTAAGGGGTTCGACCGAATAAAAAATTGGGATGTGGGTATGAATATTTTGAATTTTCCAATATATTAAATGCCACAACCAGGCTTTGATATTGGTGGTGCACACTTTTTGTTTTTAACGACAACTGATGTATTAGGTACACCAAACTGACAAGAAAAAATGGTTTCAGGTCTTCAATATTTTATTTTAATTTTGTTCTCCAAATATACCTATAAAATAACTGCAGTAAATTACTGATTATTTGTCTCTCCTGAAAATTTTCATAGCATTCAAAATTTGTGTCCGGCGTCCGCAAATTATTATTGTCTGGAGCAAATCTTGGAAGCTCTATGCCCTACGGTAATGGTATTCGGTGACTGGGTAGGCGTGGAGCCAAACTGGTTCCAGCAACGATTTTGGCGCAAAATATGTTAATCAAGTACCTAATTTGCATAATTTATGCATAATATGGTTTCAATAGCATATTTTACAAATTGTGTACCCTGCATTCATGAAATTTGATGGATAGGTGGGGCTAGAGCTGCACTTGTGCCAGCTGTAATTTGAGCGCAAACTATGCTTATCTTATTTTTGTATTTTCAATGCACAGCTCGTGCACTATTTCACATATCCTCATGATATTTCGGAATTAGGTAGATGTAGGGTAGGAGCATCATTCTGTGCATTTTGAGCGCAAAATATGCTAATTAAGTACCTAAAATATGCTAATTTAGTATCTAAATTGCATGATTAAGTAAGAAATTTGGCTTAATTTTGTGTTTTAAATGCATATCTTGAGAACCGTATCACCTATTGTGATAATATTTTGGAATTAAGTGTATACAGGGCTTGAGTAACTTATGGCATGTACGTTTAAAGTGAAAATTATGCATAATTTATGTATAATTTTGTGTAAATGGCATAGTTTGGAAACTGAATGGCGTACATTCATGATATTTGGTGATTGGATGGGACTGGAGCTTAATTTGTGCTACCATTGATATGAGTGCAAATTATGCTAATTGCATGTTTGCATAACCCTAATTTAGCGTTATAATGCGTAATTTAGAAATTCTTATTAGTTTTTCATTTTTTTGGTCATAATAAAAATATATTATGTTGATCAAAACTCATTTTTGTCTCGCCTGAAATAGCATTCCAATTTTCTGTCCGCCGTCCACGAATTTTGTCTGGAGCAAATCTCGGAAACCACATGCCCTACGTTAATGATATTTGGTGACTGGGTAGACCCGGAGCCGAACTGGATCCAGCAACAATTTCGGCGCAAAATATGCTAATTAATTACCTAATTTGCATAATTTATGCATAAAATGTTTAAATGGCATATTTTACAAACCATGCACCCTTCATTCATGAAATTTGGTGGGTAGGTGAGGATAGAGCTACGCTTATGTCACTCAAAACGTATTTGTATTGTTTTAGCCAGAATAAACAAGTTGTGTTTGTTTTAAATTTATTTTTCAATTTTGCATTTTTTGACCATAATAAAGTTCAGAGGTCAAAGGTCAAATTTTAAATATGCCCTGATTGACTTGAAATTTGGCAGGGATGTACTTTACAAAATCTTGCGCAATATATTACTACTCTAATTTAAACTCTGATCTGTAATGTAATAGACACCATCTTTGATTGGTCCTTTGATTTATTTTTATTCTAGGGACAAACTGCATTCAAAGAAATACTTGGCCATAGCGATACTCCTAATGCAACCATTGATCCCAAGGCAGTTGATTCTACTGTGGCTACTGCTGTTGTAAAGTCCTTGGTCAGTTCTATTGCGGTGGAAAGTGAAAATAGCAGTAAAACAACAAATGCATCCAGTCCAGCAGAAACTAAGAAAGTTGCTACCGCTATCAATAAAGTAGGAGTTCTGATTGATGCACTTGGCGATGAGGATTCAGCAGTTGTCAAAGATCTTGATTCGCCAGATAAAATTGAAGAAGCTAAGGTATATATCATTCATAAAAATCGAAAATTTGAGAAAACAGTTCCTAGACATTTGTTTCTAAATTCAAAAAAGCAAAAAAGTTCAAAATTTCATGAAGGTAAATTTTAGTTAGGCTTTCCAGAAATTTTAAATTGGGGCAAAAAATACTTTTTTGGCATTTTTTGCCAAAATTGACATTTTTTGTCAATAAGTGATATCATCATCATGTTCAGGGTAAAAATTTGCTTCTAAAAATGTGTACCGCCGCGGCAAAAGGGTCCAGTTGTCGGCTCGTACATGTTGCTCCTTGTAGCATATCTAATGTATAGTATTTGTATACATCAGATATGCTACAATGAGCAACATGTAGGAGTCGACAACTGGACCCTTTTGCCGCGGCGGTACACAAATGTTTACTTTTATATAGTTTATGTAATTAGTTTGAAAGTTAGAGTACAAAAATGTTTTATGCCATTTGAAGGTCTACCCCAGCCTTAACTCTCTTTCTTTACAAGAAGTAATGAAAAGTATTTTCAGCTCCCATTTAAATTGTGAGTGAGCATCTCAACCATCCCACGTAGTACAAAGGAATGCATAATATAGCTGAGTCTTTCTTTATAAAAGTCCTTGGTCCTTGCCTTGGCCTGGGAGACCAAGTCCTTGGCCTTGGACACCAAGTCCTTGGTATAAGGCACTAAGGCCTTGGCCTTGGCCTCAAACATCAAGTCCTTGACCTTGGCCTTGACCTTGGCCTCAAACACATCATTATCAAAAGTCCTTGTTAAGTCTGTCCTTGACCTCGGACACCAAGTCTTTGGCCTCGGGCACTAAGTCCTTGGCCTTGGCGTCGGACACCTGGTTACATGCACGCGGCAAAGTTCTATCACAACATATCTAAAAAGGGTCATGGATTTTTCATGATATTGCCATAGAAAGTCATAGAATTTAATTGTCCGGAAGGTGCAGGAACCCTGTTTTATTGAGATTGCCATATTAGGAGGTACGACAGTACTCTATGTGACATGGAATCAAAGCAACACTAAGATTTTTATGCAAATTTTTATTCAATAAAGAAATTTAAGGCGACTAGGATATTTTTGATGACGGAGTTGGTCATAGATTCACCAGATATTGTATTGTCTAATGGAGTACCAAGATACTTCACACAGTCCTTATATTTTATTTCATGTCTCTTAGGCAACACTGAAATCACTCACCCTGTTCAACCTATTTTTGGTCCCAAAGAGAATGCACTAAATCACACATCACTCGCTGACCGCTTCTCCATCTTCTTTGCTGACAAAATAGAACGTATTAAAGCTGACCTTAATAATTCTCAACCTTCTTTATCACCAAACACCATGTACACTAACGGACATTCTTCTACTGAAACATTTTCTAGCATAAAACCTATGTCTGAAGATTCTGTTAGAAAAATAATAATGAAATCTCCTTCAACCTCCTGCAACCTGGATCCAATTCCTACATGGCTTCTTAAGAAATGCTCAGATGAACTTGTCCCAATCATAACGCAAATAATAAATATATCTTTTCGAAATGGACATTTTCCGGATTCCCTCAAAACTGCACTTATCACACCCCTCATTAAAAAACCATCCTTGGACTCTGAGAATTTGAAAAACTACAGACCAGTTGCAAACCTTAAATTTCTAGCGAAAACAATTGAACGTGCATTTTCATCGCAAATTCAGGAATATCTTGCAGTCGGCAATCTTCGGGGGAAAATGCAGTCCGCATATCGACAGGGACATAGCATAGAAACGGCGTTACTTCGCGTGTACAATGATTTGCTGTTAGCAGTTGACAAAGGAAAGGAGGCAGTTTTAATTCTCCTTGACTACTCGGCTGCTTTTGATACCATCAACCATGATATGTTCCTCACACGACTTACTGAGAGATATAAGATCACTGGATCTGCACATCGCTGGTTCTCTTCTTATTTTCAAAACAGATCTCAAATTGTTTTTGTTAATGGCAAATTATCCAAGCCACACACTCCACCGGAAGGTGTGCCTCAAGGATCAGTCATCGGACCATTGTCTTTCACAATGTACACAGCACCATTAGAGGATATCATAAATGCACATGGCCTCGGCCGAATGATATATGCTGATGACACTCAAGTATATATTGTTCTTGATGATAAAACTGACCGTGATTTACTCATTCCAAAAATTGAAAAATGTGTGGAGGATATCAAACGCTGGTCCACTGCCAATGATCTTAAACTTAATGGTGACAAAACCGAAGTGCTACATATAACATCTCGTTTTAGAAATACTACTCCTCTACCATGTGTGCAAATATGTAATTCATCAATTGAACCTGTGAAAACTGCTCGTAATCTCGGTGTAATAGTTCAAAGCAATTTAAAAATGGATACTTTTGTCAATAATATTTGCCGGTCAGCTTCATTCGCTCTTTATAGAATAAGTCAAATAAGAAAATATCTTGATAAAAAATGCACTGAAATGCTGGTTCATGCTTTCATCACATGTCGTCTTGATCAATGTAATAGTCTATTGTATGCTCTTCCTGACACAGATATCGCAAAACTTCAAAGAATCCAAAACTCAGCAGCAAGATTAGTTTCACTGTCACGTAAATATGATCACATAACTCCAATTCTCCATGAGCTACATTGGCTCCCCATTAAATTTCGCATCATGTATAAAATTTTGCTTCTTACATATAAATGTCTTCATGGTATAGGACCAATTTATCTTCAAGAACTTCTCAAGGAATATAAACCTACTCGCAATCTCCGCTCTTCTACACAACTTCGTCTTATTACGTCTATCACATCAACTCAGTATGGTCATAGATCTTTCTCAATAGCTGCTTCTAAATTATGGAATGACTTACCTCTACATGTTAAGAACTCTCCAACTCTTGCAAATTTCAAATCATCTTTAAAGACTCATTTGTTTCAATTAGCTTTCTAATTTTGGTTTCTGATTGTTGTATTTTTTGTTTCATGCGCTTAGAGATTTTGATGTAAGGCGCTTTAAAAGCATGGTTTTTATTATTATTATTATTATTAAATCTTGCCCACACATTTTTCTGATATCTTTAAATTTCTAATCCTTATTTTAGAAAGTGGCTAAAGGTGTTGCATCTCTAGTTGACAACCTGTTAGAACCTGAAAACTCTGCAGCTTGGGAACAGTCTGTATCTTCTGGTCAAGTGAGTACACGTGAAGTATCTAATGACTACAGTGTTTTTAATAATTAAGTTTCTCCATTCGCAGGGTTTTTTTGACGAACAACGCTTGTTGCTACGGTGGTTTACATGAAAGTGGCACATATTTAGAGAGTGTGATTGGTCTAATTCAAGTGCTTGTGAAGTGCTAATGATCGCGCACATTACGCTCGAGTTAAACGATGCAGTACGCAGGGAAACATAATAAATAAAGATACTGTAATTTAAAACTTATGAAGAGCTTATTTCAAAACCTCTTACATCCAACCCGGCATCTAACTCATTTGCAGCTTATTAGGTCACATCAAAATTGCTAATTAAAGCACAGAATTCACTGATGAAAAATGTTAATATTAACTGAGTTTTTAAATTGGAAAATTTGAAAAAATTCAAATTATCAATACAGTTCAGGTTGTATTCCAGTGGTAGAGTGCTCTACAAAAAGTTTGGAGCAAATATAAACAATTTGACTGAACTTATAAGTGATAAATGTTATTATTAGCACAACAGTGCTGTTTCATATAGCAGGCAATGTTAGGCCTACTACACTCATCGGGTGCTTAAACATGAATGTCAATTTACCACCAAGATAAGCTACAATTAAAACAAACCGTTTGAAAAGCTCAAGTGGCCTGGCAATTAATTATATAGAGTTGCAAAGGCCATTAACAACTACATAAAAGAAATTTCTTCCTGTGTTTACAGGGTGTCACAAGTTTACTTCTAGCATTCAAGGTACTGAATGCGTGGCAGATGATATAAAACTTTTCATAAATGCATAAGTTACATCTCATATTTAATTTCATAGTTCACATTTGCATCTTTTCATGTCCATATGTAATGTCTTTAATGTACAAAGTCAAATTATGTAATTGTAAAAACTGCTTTCTTACTCTGTCATAAAAACCCACAGACATAAAGAAAAACGAAGGAATAAAATGTTTGATGCAAAAACCTTTTCTGTCTACTTATGCATGTCACTCATTTTCCCTTTTAATGGGTTTTTGTACATTGTAGATTATTTCAAATGAAAATGTAATTGTAACAAGTTCAGTGAGACTTGAAAAGTATAATCTATTTTGCTAATGAGTGAAAGTCAGGGAGGATGTAAGAGGTTTTGGAAACAAACACTTCACATGAAAATTCAGAGTGTTGTGAAGATAAAGGAAAAGTTCAGTTTTCCTGTGGATGACGTTGCAAACCATTGAAAGTCAACATTGTCTACAAATCCGTGGTTAATCAAGTTCTCAAAACTTTGTAATCCCATTTACCCATTCTCAAACAACAATCTTAAGGAATATTTATTGGAAGTGCAAATTTTTGTCTCAGAAATTGGTAGTTTGATTTGTAATTTTGGTCATTAGGTCACACTAATTTAATTGTTTGTCTCAAAGCTGTCATGCGCATTATTAGTTTAAACGTACGCATTAACATTGCCAAATTGTCAAAATTTGAATTTTTCTTCTAAATATATATTTTTTAATTTGTCATTTTTTGTCAAATAAAACCAATTGAACATCACAAATTGTGTCCTGCGTATCGCAAAGTGAAAACAGCCTATAGTTAAGAGAGTGCTGTAGTAGCCAGTTTAAATTTCAATGGATGGAAAATGAATGGCAAAAATGGCAAGTGAAAATTATTTTAAAACAGGGAAAAATACGCATTCCGCGATAGGTTTTCAAATTTAGGTGAGCTTTGAGACAAACAATTAAATTAGTGTGGCCTTTATTTAAGTTAATTTTGATCACACTGAACAAGTTTATTAGATGATTACAGAAAACCCCAAATCTGGTTTACCTAGTAGATACTAGTAAGTACTTGAAATATTTGTAGCCTAACTGAATATTATGCATGTGGTTACAATAGTGGAATTTGAAAGAAATTTCATCTTTCATTTATTTCTTATGTTACACCCTGTACATTTTCTGCGCACCATGTATTGAAGCTATGATAGAATGATTTCTTACTTCTTACCTTTCAAAAATATATACATGTGCTATCCTAATATGGATAGTTTTAAAGTTTAAGCAATGCAAGGTGATAAACCCAATTACTGTGTGCTATCAAAAGGCAACTCAACTTATGACACATGATGACCTATTATATGGTATTGCTTTTTGTGATTTACC